>CAKNXH010083714.1:0-14997 GCA_932178445.1 Andricus quercusramuli
AAAAACATATAACAGAAAGAAAAGACAAAGAAAATAGGAAAGGTAGAAAAAATGGTAAAACAAAGATAGAAAAAAGTTAGAAGAGATGGAAAAAGATATAACAGGAAGAAAAGATAGAAAAGGTGGAAAAAAGGATAGAAAAGGCAGAAAAGATATAGAAAAAATAGAAAAAAGATAGAAAAGGTTGAAAAAGATAGAAAAGAAAAAAAATCATAGAAAATATAGGAAAGATAGAATAAATGATAGAAAAAGGATAGAAAAGATAGAATAAACTAGAAAAGGTGGCGAAAAATAGAATAGCTATAAAAAAGATATAACGGATAGAAAAGCTAAAAAGAAAGATAGAATAATGATAAAACAAAGATAGGAAAAAGATAGAAAAGGTGGCAAAAATGAAAAAGATAGAAAAATGTTAGGAAAGATGGAAAAAAGATATGAAAGATAGAAAAGATAGATAGAAAAGGTAAAAAAAATATATAAAAAAGCTAGGAAAGAACAAAAAACATAGGAAATATAGAAAAGATAGAAAAGATTGAAAAAATGATAGAAAAAAGATAGGAAAGGTAAAATAATTATAAAAAATATGAAAAGAAAGAAAAAATGGAAAAGAAAAACAGGAAAGATATATAAGATAAAGAACACAGAAAAGGTAGAAAAAATAAAAATATATAGAAAAGATAGAAAAAAGATATGAAATATAAAAAAGACAGAAAAGATTGAATAAAATAGAAAAGGTGGTGAAAAATAGAATAGATATAAAAAAGATATAACAGATAGAAAAGCTCAAAAAATATAGAATAATGATAAAACAAATATCGGAAAAAGATAGAAAAGCTAGAAAAAAGATAGAAAAGGTGGAAAAAATAGAAAATATAGAAAAATAATAGAAAATATAAAAAAACATATAACAGATAGAAGAGATAAAAAAAAAGAAAAAAGGTAGAAAAAATGATAAGTCTAAGATAGGAAAAAGATAGTAAAGGTGGCAAAAATAAAAAAGATAGAAAAATGTTAGGAAAGATGGAAAAACATATAGCAGATAGAAGAGATAAAAAAAAGAAGAAAGGTAGAAAAAATGATAAAACAAAAATAGGAAAAAGATAGAAAAGCTGGAGAAAAAATAGAAAAGGTAGCAAAAATAAAGAAGATAGAAAAATGTTAGAAAAGATGGAAAAAAGGTATAACAGATAAAAAAAGTTAGAAAAGGTGGAAAAGGGAAAGAAAAAGGTAAAAAATATAGAAAAAATAGAAAAAAGGTAGAAAAGATAAAATTCATAGAAAATATAGAAAATATAGAAAAGTTGAAGAAATATATAACAGATAAAGAAGATAGAAAAACGGTAGAAACAGAGATAAAAAAGTGTAAAAATTATAGAAAAATTGTAGAAAACCTAGGAGAAAAATAGAAATGGTATAAAGAAGTTAGAAAATATAAAAAAAATATAAAAAATTAAGGATAAAAAAGATAGAAAAATGTTTGGAAAGATATAAAAAAGATATAACAGAAAGGAAAGATGAAAAAAGATAGGAAAAGTAGAAAAAAGACAGAAAAGATAGAAGAGAGAAAAAAGGGAAAAATAATAAAACAAAGACAGGAAAAAGATAGATTCTGTAAACGAAAGTTAAAATAGAAAAGAAAAAAAGGAAAGATATATAAGATAAAGAACACAGAAAAGATAGAAAAAATAAAAAAATATAGAAAAGATGTGTAATATAAAAAAGACAGAAAAGGTTGAAAAAAGATAGAAAATATATCAAATATAGAAAAAATGATAGAAAAAAGATAGAAAAGATTGAATAAATTAGAAAAGGTGGTGAAAAATAGAATAGATATAAAAAAGATAAAATAGAAAAACTGTAGAAAAAGAGATAAAAAAGTAGAAAAATTATGGGAAACCTGGGGGAAAGAGAGAAATGGTATAAAAAAGATAGAAAATATAGAAAAAATGATAAAAAATTAAACATAAAGAAGATAGAAAAATGTTAGGAAAGGTAGAAAATAGATATAACAGAAAGAAAAGATGAAAAAAGATAGGAAAGGTAGAAAAAAGGCAGAAAAGATAGAAAAGGTAGAAAAAGATGGTTAAGATGAAGAACACAGAAAAGATAGAAAAGAGAAAACTAATAAAACAAAGACAGGAAAAATATAGAAAAGCTGGAAAAAATATAGAAAAGGTGGGAAAAAATAGAAAATATAGAAAAATGATAGAAAATATAGAAAAAAACATATAACAGAAAGGAAAGACATAGAAAATAGGAAAGGTAGAAAAAATGGTAAAACAAAGATAGGAAAAATAAAGCTAGCGAGAAGATAGAAAAGGTGGCAATAATAAAAAAAATAGAAAAATGTTAGAAAAGATGGAAAAAGATATAACAGAAAGAAAAGATAGAAAAGGTGGAAAAAAGGATAGAAAAGGCAGAAAAAAGATAGAAAAAATAGAAAAAATATAGAAAAGGTTGAAAAAAGATAGAAAAGAAAAAAAAATCATAGAAAATATGGGAAAGATAGAAAAGATAGAAAAAATTATAGAAAAAATAGAAAAAAGATAGAGAAGAACAAAAATCATAGAAAATATAGGAAAGATAGAAAAAATGATAGAAAAAAGATAGATAAGGTAAAATAATTATAAAAAATATAAAAAGAAAGAAAAAATAGAAAAGAAAAAAAGGAAAGATACATAAGATAAAGAACACAGAAAAGGTAGAAAAGATAGAAAAAAGATATGAAATATAAAAAAGACAGAAAGGGTTGAAAAAAGATAGAAAATATATCAAATAGAGAAAAAATTATAGAAAAAAGATAGAAAAGATTGAGTAAAATAGAAAAGGCGGCGAAAAATAGAATAGATATAAAAAATACATAACAGATAGAAAAGCTAAAAAAAAGATAGAATATGATAAAACAAAGATAGGAAAAACATAGAAAAGTTAGAGAAAAGATAGAAAAGGTGGCAAAGATAAAACAGATAGAAAAATGTTAGAAAAGATGGAAAAAAGGTATAACAGACAGAAAAGATAAACAAAAGATAGAAAAGGTGGAAAAAGGATAGAAAAAATAGAAAAAAGGTAGACAAGATAAAATCCTTAGAAAATATAGAAAAGATAAAAAAAAGATATAACAGATAAAAAAGATAGAAAAACTGTAGAAAAAGAGATAAAAAAGTAGAAAAATTATAGAAAAATGATAGAAAACTTAGGAGAAAGATAGAAATGGTGTAAAAAAGATAAAAAATATAGAAAAGGGAGAAAAAATTTATAATAGATAAAAAAGATAGAAAAATGTTAGAAAAGATAGAAAAGATAATAAATGATAGAAATATGATAAAACAAAGACAGTAAAAAGATAGAAAAGCTAGAAAAAAAATAAAAAATATAGAAAAATGATAGGAAAGATAGAAAAAACATATAACAGATAAAAGAGATAAAAAAAGAAGAAAGGTAGAAAAAATGATAAAACAAAGATAGAAAAGGTAGAGGAAAGATAGGAACGGTGGATAAAATTAAAAAGATAGAAAAATGTTAGAAAAGATGAAAAAAAGATATAACAGATAGAAAAGATAAAAAAAAGATGGAAAAGGTTGAAAAAAGATAAAAAAGAAAAACAAATCATAGAAAATATAGGAAAGATGGAAACGATAAAAAAGATAGACAAAATTATGGAATAATATTATAGAAAAAAAATGGGAAAAGAGGGAAATAGGGAAAAAAGTATAAAATCTTTGAAATTAAAATGAAAGAAAAAATATCCTTAGATTGAAAAGAGTAAATGGATCATACTTGAAAGCAGTCAATTTAAATGTATTCAATTTTCTTCATCATTTTATTTCATCATGATATTATGTCTCAGGGATTCTCGAAAAGACAAAGGGAACGTAAAAAAGACACTTGCACTAAAGAGGTCCTTTCTTATCTACCATGTCACGAAACGCGCTGAAAAAGGAAACGTTTAGTCGAATCGAAAACGGAAATGATTCTTTTCCTGTCGCGAAGCGAGAGCAGCAAGAGGAAATGAAGGAAGGAGAAGAATTATTAGGGGTGAAAGGTAAAAGTATAAGAAAACGAGAGAGAAGAACAAGAAGCGAGAACGATTCCGGCAAAAGTCTGGATACGGAAACTCTTTCCGAACTTGCTTATTTTCCCTGGCAAATCATTTATATTCGGGGCAAAATGTCCCGGGGTCCAAATTTATCACGGTCATTTCTCAACAGTATGTTTTAATTACGCGTGGTTTCAGATTGTCGCACGTACACATACATATGTACACAAATTTAATGTTTGCAAATAGAGAGAGATGAAGAAAATGAGAGAAAATCATGAGCGTGTCTGTTAAATGACAAATAAACAGAAAAGGTACAAAAGGTAGGAAAGATAGAAAAATCATAAGGGAAGGTAGAAGAAGATAGAAAAAATAGAGAAGGCAGAAAAGGTTGACAAAAGATAGAGAAAATGAAAAACATGGGAAAGATAGAAAAAATGATAGGAAAAAGAAAAATGATAGCAAACATAGGAAGAAGATAGTAAAGGTAGAAAAAAGATAGAAAAGGTGGTGAAAAAATAGAAAAGATGGAAAAATGTCAGAACAGGTAGAAAAAATATATGATAGATGGGAAAGATCGAAAAATGATAGAAAAGGTAGAAACACCAGAAAAATGATAAAAAAAAACATAGGTAAAAAATAGAAAGGATAGAAAAAAAATTAGAAAATGTAGCAAAAAGATAGAAAACATAGAATAAATTTCGAAAAAAGTACAAAATGATAGAAAAGATACGAAAAAGACAGAAAACAAATAAAAGTTTAAAAAGATAGCAAAAAGATACGGAAGGTGGAAAAAATGATAGCAAAGATAAAAAATATAGAAAAGATAGAAAAATGGTGGAAAATATAAAAAAGACAGAAAAGGTGGCAAAAAATAGGAAAGATAGAAAAATGATAGAAAAGATTGAAAAAAGATATAACAGTCAGAAAAGATGAAAAAAATATAGAAAAAAAATAAAAAAGGTAGAAAAAGTAGAAAAATGATACGAAACGTAGGAAAAAGATAGAGGAGGTGGCAAAAAACAGAAGAGGTAGAAAAAAGATATAACACATGGAAAAGATAAAAAAAAGATAGAAAAAGTGATAAAACAAAGACAGATAAAAGATAGAAAAAAGATAGAAAAGGTGGAAAAAAATAGAAAATATAGAAAAATGATAGAACAGATAGAAAAAAGATTCAGCAGATAAAAAAGATAAGAAAGGTAGAAAAAAGATAGATAAGTTAAAAAACACAGAAAAGATAGAAAACTATAGAAAATAGAAGAAACAGAAAAGATTAAATAAAGATAGGAAAAATAAAAAAGGCCGAAAAGGTAAAAAAAGAAAGAAAAGGTAGCTAAAAATAGGGAAGATAGAAAAATGTTAGAAAAGATAGAAAACTGATATAACCATATAGAAAAGGTAAAAAATATAGGAAAGGTAGAAAGAAGATGGAAAAGATAGGAAATATATAGAAAAGATAGAAAAATGATAAAACCAAGATGTGAAAAAGATAAGAAGGATTGAGAAAAGATATTAAACCTAGGAAAAAGATAGAAAATGTAAAAAAGAGGATAGAAAAGACAAAAAAATATAGAAAAGATGAAAAAATGGTAGAAAATATAAAAAAGACAGAAAAGATGGCAAAAAATAGGGAGGATAGAAAAAAGATATAACAGATAGAAAAGGTGGAAAACAATAGAAAAGCTGACAAAATTATAGAAAGGTTGAAGAAATGTAGAAAAAAAGATTTTGAAAAAGGTACACAAAGTAGAAAAATGATAGAAAACATAGAAAAAGATAAAAAGGGTGGCAAAAAATAAAAAAGATAGAAAAAAGATATAACAGAAAGAAAAGATAGGAAAGGTAGAAAAAAGATAGGAAAGATAGGAAAAATATAGAAAAGATAGAAGAAGGATAGATGGGTAGAATAAAGATAGATAGAAAACAATAGGAAATATAGAAAAAAGATATAACAGATAGAAAAGGTAGAAAAAAAGAGAAAAGATGGAAAAATGATAGAGATGATAGAAAAAAGATATAACAGATGGAAAAGATAAAAAAATGATAAAAAAGGTAGAAAAAAGCAGAATAATTATAGAAAACATAGGTAAAAATAGAAAAGGTAGAAAAAAAGTTGAAAAATGTAGCAAAAAGATAGAAAGGATAGAAAAGATAGAGAATATAAAAAATACAGAAATGATAGAAAAGATAGCAAAAATGATATAAAAGTAGGAAAAATATAGAAAAGCTAGAAAAATGATAGAAAATATAAAAAAGACAAAAAAAGTTGCAAAAAATAGGAAATGTCAAAAAAAAGGTATATCAGAAATGTTGAAAAAAATAGAAAAGATAGAAAAAAAGGTATAACAGATAGAAAGATAAAAAATTACAGAAAAAAGATTAAATAGACAGAAAAAGTCGAAAAATGATAAAAAACATAAGAAAAAGATGGAAAAGGTAGAAAAAGATGGAAAAGTTGGCAAAAAATAGAAAAGATCGGAAAAGGATATAGCAGAAAGAAAAGATAAAAAAGATAGGAAACGTAGAAAAAATATAGAAAAGAAAGAAAAATGATAGAAAAGGTAGAAAAAAGATACAAAAGATAGAAAATATAAAAAATACAGAAATGGTAGAAAAAAGATAGATAAGATAAAAAACACAAGGAAGATAGAAAAGCTAGGAAAAATAGAAAAGATAGAAATAGATAGAAAAGGTGAAAAAAGGATACAAAAGATGAAAAAAATATAGAAAATATAGAAAAATGGTAGAAAATATAACAAAGACAGAAAAGGTGGCAAAAAAATAGTAAAGATAGAAAAAAGATATAACAGTCAGAAAAGATAAAAAAAATAGAGGAAAAAAAAGGGCAGAAAAAGTAGAAAAATGATACAAAGCATAAGAAAAAGATAGAAGAGGTGGCAAAACAGAAAAGATAGAAAAAGATAAAAAAGGTAGAAAAAAGATAGAGAAGGTTAAAAAAAAATAAAAAAATCAGAAAAATGTAAAAAACAATATGAAAAAGATATAACAGAAAGAAAAGGTAAGAGAATGATAGAAAAGCTAGAAAAAAGATAGAAAAGATATAAAAGATAGGAAAGATAGAGAAGATAGGAAAAAAATAGAAAACAGGAGGAACAAAAAAGGTTGAATAAAGATAGAAAATATAGAAACCATAGAAAAGATAGAAAACATAGAAAAAATTAGAAAATGATAGAAAAGATACGAAAAAAACAGAAAAGAAAGAAAAGGTAGGAAAGATAGAAAAGATGGAAAAAAAGGAGAAAAGATACAAAAATGATAGAGAAGGTGGAAAAAGATAGAAAATATACAAAAGACAGCAAAGGTAAAAAAAAATAGAAAAGGTAGCAAAAAATAGGGAAGATAGAAAGAAGATATAACAGAAAGAAAAGATAAAAAAAGATAGGAAAGGAAAAAAAAGATAGAAAAGATAGGAAAAATATAGAAAAGATAGAAGAATGATAGAAAGGTAGAAAAGAGATAGAAAATATGAAAAATTCAGAAATGGTAGAAAAAAGATAGATAAGATGAAAAACAAAAGAAAGATAGAAACGATAGGAAAGCTGGAAAAGATAGAGAAAAGGATGGAAAACTTTGAAAAAGATATAGAAAAGATAGAAAAGATAGTAAAAAACTAGGAAAAAGATAGGAAGAAGACAGAAAAAAATAAAAGGTAGAAAAGATAGGAAAAAGATAGAAAGGGTAGGAAAAGAATAGAAAAGATAAAGAAATATAGAAAAGATAGAAAAATTGTAGAAAATAGAAAAAAGACGGAAGAGGTGGCAAAACAATAGGAAATATAGAAAAAAGGTATAACTGAGAGAAAAGATAAGAAAATATAAAAGAAGGTAGAAAAAGTAGATAAATGATAGAAAACATAGGAAAAAGATAGGAAAGGTAGGAAAAAGATGGAAAAAAGTACAAAATGATACAAATCACAGTAAAAAGATAGGAGAAAGACAAAAATGATAGAAAAGATAGGAAAAGACACAGAAGATAGAAAGGGTAGAAAAGATAGAAGAAAGATAGAAAAGATGGAAAATATAATGGAAATATAGAAAAATGATATAGAAGGTGGAAAAAGATAAAAAATATAAGAAAGGCAGAAAAGGTTGAAAAAAGGTAGAAAAAGTAGAAAAATGATAGAAATCATATGAAAAAGATAGAAAAGGTGGAAAAAAATAGGAAGGATAGAAAAATGTTAGCAAAGATAGAAAAACGATATAACAGAAAGAGAAGATAAAAAACGATAGGAAAGCTAGAAAAGATAGAGGAAATAATATAAAACTTGAAAGAGATATAGAAAGGATAGAAAAGATAGTAAAAAACTAGAAAAAAGACAGCAAAAATGCAGAAAAAAATAAAAGGTAGAAAATATAGAAAAAAGATAGAAGAGGTTAAAAAGAGAATAGAAAAGACAAAGAAACATAGAAAAGGTAGAAAAATGGTGGAAAATATAAAAAAGACGGAAAAGGTGGCGAAACAATAGGAAATATAGAAAAAAGATATAACCGATAGGAAAGATAAAAAAATATAGAAAAAGAATGAAAAAGGTAGAAAAAGTAGAAAAACGATAGAAAACAATACAAACAAGATGAAAAGAAAAAAAAGATGTAAAGGGTTCAAAAAAAAGTAAAGATAGAAAAAAGATATTATAGAAAGAAAACATAAAAAAATATAGGAAAGGTAGAAAAAAGATAGAAAAAGTACAAAATGATACAAATCACAGTAAAAAGATAGGAAAAAGACAGAAATGATAGAAAAGATAGGAAAAAGACACAACAGATAGAAAACGTAGAAGAAAAAATAAAGAAAAATAGAAAAGTGATGGAGAAGGTGGAAAAAGATAGAACATATAAGAAAGGCATAAAGGTGGAAGAAAGGTAGAAAAAATAGAAAAATTATATATAGGAAAAATATGATCAAGATAGAGAAGGTGGCAAAAAAAAATTATAGAAAAGATATATAAAAGATGAAAAAGCTAGAAAATAGATAGAAAAGGTTGAAAAAATAGAAAATATAGAAGAATGTTAGAAAATATAGAAAAAAGATATATTAGATAGGGCTGATAAAAGAGATAGAAAAATGATAAAACCAAGATAGGAAAAAGATGGACAAGATAAAAAAAGATATGAAAAAGATAGAAAAGATAGGAAAAGGTAGAAAAGGTAGAAAGAAAAATAGAAAAGGTCGCAAAAAATAAAAAAGATAGAAAAATGTTAAAAACGATAGAAAAAAGGTATAACAGAATGAAAAGATAAAAAGAAAGAAAGCTAGAAAAAAGATAGAAAATATAGGAAAAATATAGAAAAGATAGAAGAATGACAGAAAAGGTTGAAAAAGGATAGAAAAGGTGGCAAAAAATAGTAAAGATCGAAAAATGATATGACAGATTGCAAAGATAAAAGAGATAGAAAAATGATGAAACAATGATAGGAACAAGATAGAAAAGCTAGAAAAAAAGATAGACAAGGTGGCAAAAAATATAAAGGTAGAAAAATGATAGAAAAAATGGGAAAAAGATATAACAGATAGAAAAGATAAAAAAAGATAGAAAAGATGGGGAAAAAATAGAAAAGGTAAAAAAATTATAGAAAAAATAAAAAAAGAATATAACAGAAAGGAAAGATGAAAAAAGATAGGAAAGGTAGAAAGAAGACAGGAAAGATAGGAAAAATATAGAAAAGATAGAAGAATGATAGTGAAGGCAGAAAAAAGGTAGAAAATATAAAAAAGACACAAAAGGTAGAAAAAGGATAGATAAGATAAAAAACACAGAAAAGATAGAATAGATGGAAAAAAGATAGAAAAGGTGGCCAAAAATAGTAAAGATCGAAAAAAGATTTCTATTTTTTTTCTGGGTTTTCTATTTTTTTGTTATCTTTTCTATCTGTTATATCTTTTTCCTATCTTTTCTATCATTTATGTCTTCTTCCTGTCTTTCTCCTAGCTTGACACTATCTTCTCTATCATTTTGAACATTTTCCTATTTTTTCTATGTTTTCTATCTTTTCTATCTTTTCCATGTTTCTTCTACCATTTCTATATTTTTTATATTTTCTATATTTTCTATCTTTCTTCTACATCTTCTATAATTTTACTATACTTTCTATATTTTCCCAATCTTTTTACTATCTTTTCTGTGTTTTTGAACTTATCTTTCTTATCTATCTTAGCTGGAGAAAAGGTAGAAAAGACAAAAAACATAGAAAAGATATAGAAAAGGTGAAATGAAATAGAAAATATATAAAAATGACAGAAAAATAAAAAAAAATAGAAAAGGTAGAAAAGGTAGAAAAAATAGAAAATATAGAAAAGATCAAAAAAGATGTAATAGATAGTAAAGATAGAAAAACTGTAGAAAAACAGATAAAAATGTAGGCAAATTATAAAAATATTATAGAAAACTTAGGAAAAAGATAGAAATGGTGTGAAAAAGATAAAAAAAATGATAAAAAATTAATAACAGATAAAAAACATAGAAAATCGTTCAAAAAGATAGAAAGAAGATACAACAGAAAGAAAAGATGAAAAAAGATAGCAAAGGTAGAAAAAAGACAGAAAAGATAGGAAAAATATAGAAAAGATAGAAAAGTTAGAATAGTGAAAAAAAAGGTAGAATAAAGATAGATGAGATAAAGAACAAAGAAAAGATAAAAAAATATAAAAAAGATATAAAATATAAAAAAGACAGAAAAGATAGAAAAAAGATAGAAAAGGTGGAAAAAGGGATAGAAAAGGTAATAAATATATTAAAAAATGGAAAAAAGATAGAAAAGGTAAAATGATTATAAAAAATATAAAAAGAAAGAAAAAATGGAAATGAGAAAAAAGAAAAGATAGATAAGATAAAGAACACAGAAAAGATAGAAAAGGTGAAAAAGATATAGAAAAATGATAGAAAAGATAAAAAAAACATATAACAGATAGAAGAGATAAAAAAAGAAAAAAGGTAGAAAAAATGATAAAACAAAGATAGGAAAAAGATAGAAAAGCTAGAGAAAAGATAGAAAAGGTGGCTAAAATAGAAAAGATAGGAAAATGTTAGAAAACATGGAAAAAAGATATAGCCGATAGAAAAAGTCAAAAAATATAGACAAGGTGGAGAAAAGGAAAGAAGAGGTAAAAAATATATAAAAAATTGAAAAAGATAGAAAAGGTAGAATTATTATAAAAAATATAAAAAGAAAGAAAAAATAGAAAAGAAAAAAAAGAAAAGATAAATAAGGTAAAGAAAACAGAAAAGATAGAAAAGATAAAAAATGTAGAAAGGCTGAAAAAAAGATAGAAAAGGTGGAAAAATGGAAAACATAGAAAAATGATAGAAAATATAGGAAAAACATATAACAAATAGAAGAGATAAAAAAAAGAAAAAAGGTAGGAAAAATGATAAAACAAAAATAGGAAAAAGATATAAAAGCTAGAGGAAAGATAGAAAAGGTTGAAAAAAGACAGAAAAGAAAAAAAATAATAGAAAATATAGGAAAGATAGAAAAGATAGAAAAAATGATAGAAAAAAGATAGAAAAGGTGAAATAATTGTAAAGAATATGAAAAGAAAGAATAGGCAGAAAAAATATAGAAAAGATAAAAAGCATAGAGAAGGTAGAAACAATAGAAAATGATAGAAATCATAGTAAGAAGATAGGAAAAAGACAGAAATGATAGAAAAGATAGGAAAAAGACACAACAGATTGAAAAGGTAGAAGAAAAAATAAAGAAAAGATAGAAAAGAGATAGTGAAGGTGGGAAAAGATGGAAAACATAAGTAAGGCAGAAAAGGTGTAAAAAAGGTAGAGAAAGTAGAAACGTTATAGAGAACATATAAAAAAGATAGAAAAGGTGGCAAAAAAATGATATAAAAGATAGAGAAAAGATGAAAAAGCTGGAAAAAAGATAGAAAAGATTGAAAAAATAGAAAATATAGAAGAATGTTAGAAAATATAGAAAAAATATATATTAGATAGGAAAGATAAAAGAAATAGAAAAAAGATAAAACCAAGATAGGAAAAAGATAGACAAGATAAAAAAAGATAGGAAAAGATAGAAAAGATAGGAAAAGGTAGGAAAGGTAGAAAGAAAAATAGAAAAGTTCGCAAAAAATAAAAAAGTTGAAAAAATGTTAAAAGTGATACAAAAAAGGTACAACAGAATGAAAAGATAAAAAGAAGGAAAGCTGGAAAAAAGATAAAAAATGTAGGAAAAACATATAAAAGATAGAAGTATGATAGAAAAGGTAGAATAAAGATAGAAAAAATAGAAAAAAGGATAGAAAAGATAAAAAAATATATAAAATATATAAAAAGATAGAAAATATAAATAAGAATATAAAAAACTATAAAATATAGAAAAGAGAGAAAAAAGACAGAAAAGGTTGAAAAAAGATAGAAAAGGTAGAAAAAAATAGTAAAGATCGAAAAAAGATATGACAGATTGCAAAGATAGAAGAGATAGAAAAATGATGAAACAAAGATAGAAAAAAGATGGAAAAGATAGAAAAAAGATAGAAAAGGTGGGGAAGAAAAAAGAAAAGGTAGAAAAATGTAAGAAAAAATGGAAAAATGATATAACAGATAGAAAAGATAAAAAAGATAGAAAAGATGGGAAAAAATAGAAAAGGTAGAAAAATGACAGAAAAATTTAGAAAAAAGATAGAAAAGATAAAAAAAGATAGAAAAGATAGAAAAACTGTAGAAAAAGAGATAAAAAAGTAGAAAAATTATAGAAAAATTATAGAAAACCTAAGACAAAAATAGAAATGGTTGTAAACAAGATAGAAAATGTAGAAAAAATGATAAAAATTCATTACAGATGAAAAAGATGGAAAAATGTTAGAAAAGGTAGAAAAAATATATAACAGAAAGAAAAGTTGAAAAATGATAAGAAAGGTAGAAAAAAGACAGGAAAGATAGGAAAAATATAGAAAAGATAGAAAATTGATAGAAAAGGTAGAAAAAGATAGATAAGATAAAGAACACAGAAAAGATAGAAGAGATTTAAAAAAAAACATAGAAAAGATAGAAGAAAGATATAAAATATAAAAAAGACAGAAAAGGTTGAAAAAAGATGGAAAACAAAAAGAAAACATAGAGGAGATAAAAAAGATAGAAAAAAGATAGGAAAAGATAGGAAAATGATAGATAATATAAAAAGCACAGAAAAGATAGAATAGATAGAAAAAAGACAGAAAAGGGGGATAAAAAAAGAAAAGGTAGAAAAATGTTAGAAAAAATGGGAAAAAGAATATAACAGAAAGAGATAGAAAATATAGAGAATAATAAAAAAATACACAAATGGTAGAGATAGATAAAAAGATAGGAAAAAGTACAAAATGATAGAGAAGATAGTAGAAAGCTAGGATAAAAAAGGTAGAAAAATGTTAGAAAAGATAGAAGAAAGATATAACAGAAAGAAAAGATGAAAAAAGACAGAAAAAATAGGAAAAATATAGAAGAGATAGAAAAGTGATAGAAAGGGTAGAAAAAAGATAGATAAGATAAAGAACACAGAAGAGATTGAAAAAAAGATAGGAAAGATTGACAGAAATAGAAGAGGTGGCAAAAAATAGAAAAAATATAAAAAAGATAGAAAAATGATAAAATAAAGACAGGACAAAGATAGAAAAGTTAGAAAAAAAATAGAAAAGGTGGAAAAATAGAAAATATGGAGAAATGGTACAAAAGTTAGAAAAAACATAAACATTTATCATCATTTCTCTATCTTTTCCATCTTTCCTGTATTTTCTATATTTCTTGTGTTTTTTTTATCTTATCTATATTTTTTCTACGATTTCTGTATTTCTTATATTTTCTGTATTCTCTATCTTTTTTCCACCTTTCCTATGTTCTTTTAACTTTTCTCTCTTTCATACATTTTTTCTATCTTCTCTTATTTTTGCCAAATTTTCTATCTCTTTTCCATCTTTTCTACCTTTTATTTTTTCTGTCTTTTCCCTATCTTTTCTATCATTTCTGTCTTTTTCCTGTCTTTTTCGTAGCTTTTCACTATCTTTTCTTTGATTTTGTACTTTTTCCTATCTTCTCTCTATCTTTTCTATGTTTTCTATGTTTTCTATCTTTTTTATCTTTCCTATCTTTTCTATCTTTGTTGTGTTTTTTGAATTATCTATATTTTTTCTACCATGTCTGTATTTTTTACATTTTCTCTATTTTCTATCTCTTTTCTATATTTTCTATCATTTTTCTATCTTTTCTATATTTTTCCTATCTTTTTACTATCTTTCCCGTAATTTTGTAGTTTTTTCTATATTTTCTATCTTTTCTATGGTTTTTATATTTTCTATCGTTTCCAACCTTTTCTGTCTCTTCTATTTTCTATCTTTTCTATCTTTTCTGTTTTTTTTTCTACCTTTTCTATCTTTTTCTTACCTTTGTTTTTTATCATTTTTCTATCTTTTTTCTATCTTTTCTATCATTTTTCTATATTTTCTATTTTTTCCCACCTCTCTATCTTTTTTCTGGGTTTTCTATTTTTTTTTATCTTTTCTATCTGTTATATCTTTTTCCTATCTTTCCTATCATTTTGTACGTTTTCTATCTTTTTCTACATCTTATATAATTTTTCTATATTTTCTATATTTTTCCAATCTTTCTACTATATTCTCTGTGTTTTTTAACTTACTTTTCTTATCTATTTTAGCTAGAGAGAAGATAAGAAAGAAAATAAAAAAGATAGGAAAGAAAAAAAATCATAGAAAATATAGGAAAATAGGAAAGATAGAAAAGATAGAAAAAATGATAGAAAAAATATGGAAAAGGTAAAATAATTATAAAAAATATAAAAAGAAAGAATAGGTAGAAAAAAGATAGAAAAGATAAAAAAACATAGAAAATGATGGAAAAGATTTAAAAAAAGATAAAAAAGACGAAAAAATATAGAAGAGGTGGCCAAAATGGAGTATATATAAAAATGACAGAAAAATCAAAAAAATGAGAAAAGATA
>CAKNXH010083723.1:0-32097 GCA_932178445.1 Andricus quercusramuli
GTCCCCTTGCCTCTCACTATTTGGGGTGCTTGACATGAGTGACTTCCCTTGCCTCTCGATGTTTAGGTTGCTTGATTTGAGTGAGTTTCTTTGCCTCTCACTGTTTGGGGTGCTTGATTTAAGTGAGTTCCCTCTCCACTCGATGTTTAGGTTGCTTGATTTGAGTGAGTTCCCTTGCCTCTCACTATTTGGGGTGCTTGATTTTAGTGAGTTCCCTTGCCTCTCGATGTTTAGGGTGCTTGTTTTGAGTGAGTCCCCTTTCCTCTCACTGTTTGGGGTGCTTGATTTTATTGAGTTCTCTTGATTCTCACTGTTTCGGGTGCTTGATTTGAGTGAGTCCCCTTGCCACTCATTGTTTGGGGTGCTCGACTTGAGTGAGTCCCCTTGCCTCTCACTATTTCTGGTGCTTGATTTGAGTGAGTTCCTTTGCCTCTCACCCTAAACACCAGTTCTCGTAAGGTCACTGAAGTTAAGCAGTGTTGGGCGCGGTTAGTACTTGGATGGGTGACCGTTCGGGAATACTGCGTGCTGTTGGCCCGTCGTGGTTGTGGTGGACCCACACTGGTAGTGAATATCCACCTAGAAACACTACCCGAATCGGGTAGTGAGGCAATGAACTTTCGAGTTCGAACTACAATCAATTTTTTTCAGGGGGCTCAGGAAATATAAATGCGATAATTTGAGGGTTTCAGACACAAGATGAGTTAGGAGAGTCCGCGGCTAGCTGTTCCCATGGTCGGAGCCAGCGGGTGACAGCTAGTTTTATAATTTATATAATTAAATTTTCTCAAGCAAGTTCCTAAAGTTATTGTATTCATGTAATGTGAGTAAGCTGTTTTCTTTTACAAAATCAATTTTTGAGCTCATTTTTATTTAATTTTGAAAGAATGCTCTTAGCTGCGTGTCCCAATGAAGATATAAAGTGTATCTCCTCTTAATTCGGATACATACATAAATGTGCCCAGAATTAGGATAGAAATAATTTTTATCTTCCGCAGTTCTTTCATACGAAGAAAAAGATTGCTGACCACCAAGCCTTTAGCATGCATGTCTAACTTATGATATTTTCTTATTGTCAAATGAGCCGCTGACAATAAAAAGTGAAAATATCTCGTAGGTGAGTAAAACGCAGCTATATAGAAAAATGCCTAAAAAAATTGGATATAATTTCACGTCTGTAAAAAGCAGTATTAGAACATTGGCAGTAAAAAGTAGACAACGATACTTGGAATAGAAAAACTAGACAGTAAAAAGTGGACACAATAATAATACACACGCGTGTTGACTTTTTACTGACGAGATTTTCTATTCCTGTTTCTTACGGCCCAAGTACCGTTTTCTACTTTTTACTGCCAATGTTCTATTACTGGTTTTTACAGACGTGAAATTATATCCAATTTTTAAGGCACTTTTCTATAGCTGCGTTTTATTCACCTATGACATGTTTCCATTTTTTATTATCAGCGGCTCAAATATAAGTCTGCATTCATTGCTGAAATGTTACGTAAGTCAGTGTCCTTATTTCAATTTGGTTACGTCAGATGCTGTTTCATTGTCGAACAAATTGTCTTTGATTCTCAGGGCTCTTTCCAACTCCTGTTTTGAATGATTGGCAGCAAGTTCATTATACGTCTCTTTTTTGTCTTCTCTGACCCCTCTTTGTGAGATGAACGTGGACGACCCGCTTTTTGTTATCATCAAGATGCTTGCTTACCTGAGACACACCATTATTTGGTGCATTAATATGAAGATTAGCACTAAAGTCGACCACGATGGAATGGGTCACGTAGCTTCTTTTTTATTCATAATAACTGTTCTTCAGAGAACTAGTTTGTGCTTTTTATGTTATACATTATTGCATCGATCTTATTAGTATTTTGGTTCGAGTCAGTATTCCAAAATATTGTACCTAAACTTGAATTAATAATTTTATAATTCATTTTTGTACTGAAAAGCATTAGCAAAAGAAATATAAATCAGGAGGTATACCATTTTTAGTTATGATTATATTAGACATTTTCAGTTCGTAGTACACAGTAAAAACACTGGGATACGTTTTTTTGTACCGTGTCGCTCGGACTTCGGGTACGAAACTACCGTCTGTACAAACTGTTCATTTGTTAATAAATATTGTTTAATTACCCACTACTTTTTCTGAATTAGAAAAAAAGACAAGAAAGAATAATTGGCCAGACATCTTTTGTTGATTCCGCAAAAAAATTAATATTAATTATGGAAAAGTGGTCAGACTGAGAATTTGTTTATAAATATTGTTTAAATAATTAACAGTTCTGTTTAAGTTTATAAATATAACAAAAAGAAGTCATTTTATAATATTTTTGGTTTATTCTGCAAAAAATTGTGCCAATTTATGCAAAATTGGTCAAAATGTACATTTGTTTATAAATATTGTTTTAATAATTAACTGTTTTTGTCTACTGGCAGAATATCATAGCAAACAGTCATTCGCAATACCTTTTTATGTGCTGTCGCTAAGAAAATGGAGCCTATTTTTGGAAAAATGTTCAAAATGTGTACCTATTTATGATAATTGTTTAAATAATTATTATTCTTTATGAATTTGAACAAAATTACAGCTAGGAGTCGCTGAACGAATGATTTCGATGAATTTAAAAAATTTGGAATTGTTTATAAATTTTTTTTAAATTAAGAACAGTTGTTCATTTGAAAAAAATGACATTGGTAAGACATTTTTGGTTGATTTTGGAAGAAATTTTTTTTCCCAAATTTTTATTTAAGGTTTTTAATTAGCTAACGATACGTACTGAATTTTGTCGACGTTGAAAGTGGAAAAGAATTTTCAATAGCAAAATATTAATTAGCAAAGAATAAACCGTGGTTAGCATTATTGAACCTTACAAGTTATAGAACACGTTTATATACTTTCCGAAGTATTTTTTAATGATAATGCCTCGAAAAATGGTTTGGCAACATTAGGAAGAACTTCTCCATACTTTTAAAAGGGAACTTATAGGTATAATAATAATCTATATAATAATAAAGAATAAACTGAAAATGTATATTCTAGCGTCTTATTCTCGAAATCAACGTCAAAAAACTGCGATAGACTTGAGGAGAACTTAGGTGAAAAGGCTAAATGTTTCTGTATAAAATTATTTTAGAAATTTAAATCATTATAAACATTTTTTTTCGGAAGTCCTAAATAGTGCTTTAAGTAATTAGGCCAGAAAATTTACATATTACTGTGAAATGTCGATGTCCAGCAACAAATAATCGATGCATTTAATTGCGACCAGGGGACTTTATTTATGCATGATACTTCTATATTAAATACTTCTTAATAAAGTCAAAAAGTTGCTTTAGAAAGGTTCAAATGACATTGGATTCGGGACTCCCCTTGCTGAAAGTAAGTCGCATATCTATACTGAAATTATGCATCTCCTCGCCCTCCCTCCCCGTCCCGCAACCCGTGAGCCCTAACCTGAAATCACATAAATTATAAACATAATCTTTATGAAATCCTTTTGGATTTTCTATTAATTCACAAGTAGAATACTTTGTCTGCACCAAGAATCTCGAAGACTCAATTTTTTATTTACGTAAACACCACTATACAATCATACTTTTCGATGACAATCTTGACAAAGAACAATGTGCATTCCTTGAAAATCTAACCTCACACTAAAAATATGAGCAGAAAATACAATTTTGACTGAATTTTTCAACTCAATGCAATTTAAGATACAAATACAATTCCGATTGTGTTCGACAATTTTAGAGACTTACGACAGAGTGTCACTTAAAACATAGACTAGATTACATAGAAACGGAGCAGAATACCAAGACCACGTTGTGCGCATATCTCAACGCGATTAAGGCAGAGTCAACCTGAAATTCAGTAAGGCGTACTACTTAATTTTAGGTAACGAAAGCCTTACATGTTATTTCAGGTTGCCTTCAACTTACTTTCAGAACTGTATATTGAATGTTAGGTGCATAATGTGCATCATGTCGAGAAATGCTTATTCCTTAAAGATAAGTAAATGCATTATTCTAGATCGTGTGTATACCTAAATTTAGTTGCTTCCTTATTTCAAGTCTTTGAAATTGAGTCGAATGTAACTTTAAGCATTTATTTTTACTGTGTAAAAACCAAAAGTGGCAGCCAGCGGTAGCACATTTGAAACTTCAGTAATTAACGAGAGTAATGATTCCTCGAAAACTTCAAAAATACGTGGTCCTTCTTGGTACTTTTGAACTCAAAAATGTTCAGTATTGAAAACTTGAAAAATGTGCATGTAAACTCTTCTTCAATTCGTAATTAATCAGATATTATAAGGTATTCAGTAGCAGCAGGTACTGAACGTTTTTAATGAATTGTAAAACCTTTGAACATTGAAATTCGTACCGAATTGAAGAAATTAATTATTTTTTGCAAACTTTCGATGACGTTGATTGTAAGCCATTTTACGATTTGGATAGACTCTAGAGACATTACTAACTTGTAAATGAAAGCTCGTGAAATTTTGTTCCTATCTACGATAACATATGTGTAAAACAATAACAATTTCCTTTTATACAAATTTTGACCCTGAGTTTTGAACAAATTTGGTGAGCTCCTGTTCCGTTGTGTGGCGCAAATGTAACACTGCGGTTTGCTGATGCAAGCCGCAGCTATGTGTCCCTCGACGCCGCACCTCCAGTAGCTTCTTATCATATTAGGAACACCGCACCTCGCTGCTAAGTGACCATAGTCTTGATAGCGGCAACACCAGATTGCCTCCCTGTTTGTCGAACCCTGCAGACGATTCAACAGATCTCAATATGGGCCGTAGGTAGAAGAAACTTCAGCACCCGCTCATCGCCCATGTTGACGTATGCCGTATGTGGTTGTGTGTATACGTCCAGGATCTCTAACCTTAATCCTACGAACCTAATAGTGTACTATTAAGTCCTCCCAAATAACTTTATTGATGGCCGAGGTTAGTTTTGTTTTCCCCTCTGGTGTTGCTCTCACCTCTATCAGGATTTCACTATTTCTGGCCTGCCTGATTCCCTCATACCTCGGCTTAGATAGTCCTATCCGCCAGCTTGATGAGAACCGCTTCGGGAAGCATGCGTCTCAGCTTCACTTTAATAATCGTCTTGGACGTGAGCTGCTTCTTCTTCGAATTTTTTCTTGTGGTTTCGGGCTCTGTTCCCTTGATGCAGGTCCTGAGCCACTTTTTCATTGATTTGGACTCGCTCACCTGCTGGTAGCTGACGCTAGGCTTTCTCACTCTTCCAAATGGCACGAGTGAGAGTCGCCTCGGCTTGCGTGTTAACGTCTGGATCCTCTCGCTGGTTATGTCCTTAGGTCGCGTTTTCGACTTATCCACTTTGAACATCTTGCCAAGTGTGTTAGCAAGATAATACTTGAAGCTATTGGACCAGCTTTCTGTCCATGTTGCGTTTTCCTGTAGCTTATCTACCACATCCAACTATCTACCACTATCTTGTCCATCGCAGCTGGCAGGAAAATTTTTCTCCTTGTCCCGCAAAAATCATGCACTTTATTAAGTGTGCTCTTTAGCTATTTAATAAGCCTGCTCGTCTTCTCAAATATTTCCTTTACTCTATCTTTGCTGCTTCAGATCGGCGAGGCCTGCCCGGCACCTTCGTGACGTCTGATTCTCCTTCAAACATTGTTTTACATACACTGTTAAAAATAGTATTAAATTTAAAATACCAATGTATATTGAAATTAATATCTCAAGTATATGAAATCGCCATTTAGGTACGTGTTTATTAAATTTCATATAGGTACATTCATGATAATCGCTCAAATAATTCTATTTTACACAAAATCAAAATAAGATTAGCAGTAATTTTCGATTTTCAATAATAAAACACGATATCTTCTACCAGTTAACCAAAATCAAAATTAGATTCCAATCGAAAAGTTCAATTACGCAAATTAATTACAGACCTAACCTACAATCAACTGTACTCACATTAAATTTCTACCATTCAAGGCAAATTTTGGAAGGAGTTCAACATGTAAGTTGCACTTTGATCATCAAAAGGAACTCATTCGACGAATTCTAGATTATTACTTCAATCGCGAATATTTGATAAGATTTGAAGAAATAAAAGCACCTTGAGTTTTCAAGCACGCTGCTATACCGACCTGTATATTAAATTTAATATGAACTGTACAGCTATTCATATTTTTATGTATATTAAATTTCAACTACCGTGTATGCAAATGACTTCATATACATTTGTATTAAATTTAATACAGATTTTTCTAACAGTGTATTTTATTCAGTTATCAGTCTCCGTAATTGACAACACGACAGGCTATGAAAATATATGGGCATATCCACGTAAAGTGCCATTTTTTATAAAAAAAAAGTCAAAAACAAATCTCAAAGCACACATTTTATACTTTTTTCCTATGTTCTACATACATGTAGAAACGCATTTTTCAGCTTGGTCAACATCTTTGCGCATGCGCGCAGTTTGCACAAAATATTGAAATTAATAAATCCATAAAATCAATTAAATGAATGGTATTTTATGAATGGAAGGTGAAAGAGTGTTGTTTATTCTTTTTTAATGCTCAGGATTAGTGTGTGAATTACCACCTTCTTGATTTAGAATATACTGGGTGTTTTTGTTAACTTGAGACATCGAAATATTTCGAAAAATACGCATCCTATGAAAAAAATATCCGTTTGAAAACTTTTTATTTTCGAGGTGGGAAAGCGACTTTGGAAAAATTTACCCCCCCCCCCCAGGAAGCAGGAGTGAGGGTAACTTTGTAATTTCAAATGGGAACCCCAATTTTTGATCAGATATTCAGATTCTCCTCTATGAAATACGTAAGATTTAGTCGAAAATTTGTTTTCGTTACGTGAAAAAAACCCACCCCCTCTCTCCAGGGGGGATCAAAGTCGCTTTTCCCCCTCGAAAATAATAAGTTTTTATTACGGATATTTTTTTCATAGGATGCGTATTTTTCAGATATTTCGATGACTCAAGTATTGGAATTTATACGTATAAGATGTATCACGAAATATTAACTTTCAATAAAGTAAGCAAATAAAATGTTGTTCAACGTTTCATCCAATTTTTGTATTGAAAGTTGGTTAAAAACTGGATCGAATATATTTTTCTATTATTAAACAACTATTTTCAATTTAACACTTTTAAGAAAAATTAGAAATTTTTTTTGAACTCTTCTCCAATTCAATTGGTTAGAAAAGGGTTAATTTATTATAATAATGACAGATTTACTTGCCAAAAGTTTGATATAAAATCTATTTTTTATTTTTTATTCCAACTAATATGATGTTAGTTTGCAAAAAACTTTGGGCCTTCTGAATAGAAAAACCTTTTTGCCAAACAAATATTTTCATACGAGTAATTCGATGGAAGCAAGTAATATTTTTCAAATATTTTACCATTTTTTGTAATATTTCAAAACATTCTGAATTCTTGTAAAACAGTTCCAGACAAAAGTTATTCCTTTCAATAAAGCGGAACTTTTTTGTGAAACAAAATTTTTTTGTTGGCGTGTAACTTTTGAAGAAAATCCATTTATATACATTTTCGCTGAAATTTTGGATTGGACATTTTAGCCTTAAATTGGGCATAACTTTTGCGCGCACTGCAATGTTAACTTTATCCGTGGTAAACTTCTTCGCCCCAACATACTGCTTAATTTTCGTGCGCATAGAAGAGTGTGCTCCAAGTATTCTTGGAGTAAAGTACGATGATGGAGTGGACATTTTTTCGCCAAATTCGAAATGTTCGATATTTGAATGGGTTATACTTCGATAATTTCAGGAGCACATCTTTTTCCTTTATATGGTGTCAACTAGCCACCAAAATCTAATGAAAAACGAAATATTTTTGACCTAGGTGGTTGCGCGCACTTTCCACAACTACAGACCTTGGAGCGGACATTTGAATTGTAAAAGCGGTGACAAGACTTTGAGATTTTCTTGCTGAGTTATGAATCGAAGCACAATGTTAAATCCGTGAAATTTCAGTAACCTATACTCCACTGAACTAGCATGATTTTCCTCGGAATTTTTGAACATTGCGCGGAGAAGCTGTGAGCATGCAAAGCATTCAATTTGTAGCTGGTGACAAATATTACACAGGTATATTTTTGGGATTTTTTCCAACTATTATATGTTGTATTTTTTTAGGAGGGCTTCTGTAATGACTGCAAGCTTTTATTTCTTTTTTAGGGACTCTGTCTGTAAATTTTCATTCAATATAACTTGTATTTCAAGTGCTGGTTTGCCTATAATATCACGGTGACAGAAAAATGACACTTTCCGTGGAAACGCCCATATACACTTCCGCAGAGGCCCACATCCCACGCAGCCTTCAGCATGATTGTTGTTGTTTTTTTTTTCAATTAAAATATAGTAAAATGAAACAAAATAATTGACTCTAAACGGGGATTTGAATAATAATAAAACAATAATAAGGTGTCAATTTATTATTGAATTATTATTGTGACCCCCATTTTCAGAGTTAATTATTTAATTTTTTGTTACTTCTTGTTAAGTCTGTCGTCGAATCTAGAACAGTAAGATAGATCATCAAATGTAACAGTATATTTACTAATAAGAGCAAAGCACGCGGTGCATGCAGGGTGCAAGGCATATTTTTCGCACTTTGCGATAGGAGCATTTTTGAATAATAATGATAAAAATTATTTATGTTATAAGACCATTATTGATAATCATTTAATTTTATTTTAAGTTGAAAACAAAATTTTTTGGTGAAAGTTTTTGATACGAATTTATTACGAACCAAGTTAGGCTAATCCTAATTATTGTTAAACTCTTATACGATACTTCCGAATCAATACGACCTGATAAGAAGCAAATTAAAAAATATTGAAAAGTGGATTTGGATTGAACATCGCTTTGGTGTAGGGATTATAAAGAATTTAAATTTTACTTTGGTTTAGTTTGCATTCATTTGAATTGGATCGAATACGAAGTTCAGAATGATTAGGATTCATAAAAAAATCAAACACTTAATTTAAGTCGAAAATTTATATTATTTTAAGGTGCAATAAAAAGAAGCATATGAAACATGAAATTAGGAATGTGTTTCAATTATTAAAGTAAGCAAACGAAACGACTGAAATTCAGGTAGTAAAGACTGAAAATTAAGGTATGAAACACCCGAAATTCAGATAGTAAAGACCTGAAATAAAGACGATATTTTAATGAAAATGTAGTGTATGGTTGAGATAACCTTGAATTAACGAATCCTCATTCTGAAAATAAGTCGCATATTTATGCTAAATTATGGATATCCCCCCCCCCCCAACCCCGCCCTTAACCCTTGAGTCCTAACCTGAAATAAATTACATAAATTAAAAAGGTAATCTTTATAAAATCCTTTTGGATTTTCTATAAATTCGAAAATAGAACACATTGTCTGCACCAAGAATCTCGAAGACTCACTTTTTCATTTATGTGAACGTCACTTTACAATCATACTTTTCGATGACAATCTTGACAAAGAACAATATTCGTTCCTTAAAAAACTTTCTTTCCACTAAACATATGGGTAGGAAATACAGTTTTGACTTTGAAAAACAGTAAATTGACTGTTCTCGAATGACTTTTTAGCTGAATACAATTTAAGATACACAAAAAAATCTGGTAGTGCTCGAGAATCATAGCGATTTATGACAAAGCGTGACTTCAAACGCGGACCAGATTATAGTAGGGATGGGCGATACTCTCGAAAAGATCGATTCATGAATCGATCCAGGATCGAATTTATTAAGATCGATTCAGCGAAAAAATCGAATCAGAAGAATCGATCTTTTATCAACATGCTGTTGGATGCTGTTGGAATATAAAGTGCAGGCAATCAGAGGAGGTGTGAAGCAAATTAAATGGAATTGGATATTGGAATATAAAAAGTACCACATTGCAATCCAAACCAAAATCTGATATTCGAACAACTAATATATAAATATGATTTTATTTACATTATTCTTTCTTCTGTCAAAGATAATATCTTTGCTTCGGTCTACTGAAATATACTCAAATATACTTATATCTGTCATGGTCGAACAAACTATGGTCTCGCCACGCCCAAGTAAAAAAAAGTCAACCAATCAGACGGCTCGCTACACATGCAACTTTGATGCCATAAAAAGTTTCGGACTGAGATGCATTCTGGGGCACAATAGGAAAAACTATAGGAGCAATAAAGATAAAAAATGTACGCCGTAGTCACGAAACTATAGGACGGACATATTAATAAATAAAAATGAAAAAATCGCTTTTTCGATTCTGGGGGTAAAGAATCGATCCAATAAAAAAATCGACTCGCAAAGAATCGATTCAAAACATCGATCTTTTGAGTGAAAAAGATCGATCTTTGAAGAATTGATCCAGAATCGCCCATCCCTAGATTATAGAAACGAAGCAAAATATCAAGGCCACATCAGGC
The DNA here is from genome assembly GCA_932178445.1 of Andricus quercusramuli. Lineage (NCBI taxonomy): Eukaryota > Metazoa > Arthropoda > Insecta > Hymenoptera > Cynipidae > Andricus > Andricus quercusramuli. The sequence continues at coordinate 10,468 of CAKNXH010083723.1, forward strand.
ACAAAACCTGAAATTCCGTAAGACGTACTTGTTACTTTCAAGTAAGTTGCAGCCGAGAAATGCTTAAATCTCATTGAAGACAAGTGATCGCTTTATTCATGATAATTTGTATATTTAAATTTAGTTTAATTCTTGATTCAAGTCAAAACTAAAACCAAGTCGAATATAACTTTAAGTTATAGTTACGTGAAGTATTATATATTTTCAAAAAAATGCGGAAAACCGATCAATTAATTTTTTTTAACGTAGCTGAGCCGATTTTCTAGCGGCAAATATATGTGACGTGCGCCGAAGAAAGGGGGCTTACTCTGGAAAAATGGAAATCGAGGTTTTTATATCTTTCGATAGTTTTTGAGTTGCTCTTTTTAATGAAACCATCGAAAAAAAATTCCGAGCGTTATTATTGCTAATAATTGAGTTGATAGGTACCCGAGAAATCGTGATTTCGCTCGAGATCCCGTGAAACACCTCCCACCACTCACGACAAAATCTCCGCGTCTCATCTTTACCCCGTCCGTGAGCAGCGCAGCTATATGCGTGAGAATGTAGTGGCAAGCGGAGAGGGAAGATTTCGTGGTCTTTTCTCTCTTCTAAAAGTCGCGTCTATCGGGTCGACTTCGACCGCTTGTCCTGAAAAATCTCGCTTTCCAGAGTAAGCCCCCTTTCTTCGGCGCACGTCACATATGTTAAAAAAGTTGGGAATGAATAAAGCGATTTTATAATGATTCGCCCAAATACGTTTAAACGTGTACAACAGTTATTTCGAGAAACATGGATTAAAAAAATTCTTTTGTATATGTATAACTAAAAAACTCTTTTATTTGGTGGGCCAGAATTTCATCGGATTACTACACTAATATCTTGCTACAATCTCGTAAGAATAGGATTTTAATTTATATCTGTCTTAATACATTTAATTTTAAGTTTCCGAATTTGGCTTATATTAAATCAAGCTTTTCCGAAGATATTTATTACTTGGCGTAAATCACTTATCTTATTATATCCCTACTACTACTATTATCCCTACTATATCTTGTTTAGATAGGAGCATTCTTAGGACTTATTTTCATGGATCATTTTTATTTTATCAAAGTTTCATCAATATGATATTATTTAGTTATTTTTATTTTTTTATTTCCGTCACCCCGCGACGCTGTTTCAATTTTTTCAGGGTTAATGCATGCTAATTTTCAGGTCTACAATTAGCACCGAGGGACAACTTGTTTCCTTTTTTTCTTATTGGCGTTTAATTCTTTTCGTCACACATTGCTTTGTGTTCCAGGAACTCCTGAAATATAACCAAATTAGTCTCAGTAGGTATTTTTTTTAAATTAATTTATAATTAATGTTACTTTATGTAGTTACTTACATATTAGTAATATACTACAAGTGGTATTCTTGAATGTGCGATCTGATTGATAGATAGCATCAATAAGATTCAGGGTACCGAGCTGCATTAACGATATATTAAATACTTTATCATTTTTTTATGACCGAACGATGATAAGGAATCTGCCACAAGCCGGGATCACATAGCATAGGCATCACTTGATTGATTAAAAATAGGATTTTATCAAAGCAACATATATACATATTGCGGGGATATGAAACGATTTCCTCTCACTTTATCTGTCGTCAACCCTCTGAACCTGAGTACTTTAATTCAATTTTGTTCGCAGCTCATCGATCAATCGCTTTGATTCAATCAACATATTAGTTCCATTATTGAAGCTGAAGGATTTCGATGGTACGTGTCCTACATCATAAGTTCCACAATGCATGAAATTTGAAAAATGGTAAAAAATGTAGATGACGTATTGACAGAAGGTAACGAACTTTGAACTCATGCAGAATGCTGTTATGCAATTCGCAACATGCGGTGTCAGTTACTACAGTGTATGTTAAATGCTTGCTATTATTGGATTTATAAAGATTTTCAAGTTGACATCATGAAAATTAATTACAATTTAAAGAAGAAGTATTTCCGGAGTATAATTAATGTAAAAATATTCGTTTCCATTAGAAATTAATAGAATATATGAAATGTTCGAATGCAATCTCCAAGTAAGATTCCACGATGGAGAAATAAATTCTCTGATGTCGAGAGGACATTTGGTCCGGTCGTAATTCTTCTTTATAGAGGAGGCTACGTAGTTCCGTATCAAGATTTACCTATAGTCACCTAGTTTTCGAAGCAATGTCTCCCGTAATGGTAAAAAGAGCACCCTGGCTTTTCTTACATCATTTTTGTGAGTTAATTGCTTATTCGCAGGAAAATTAACGTTTATCATATATGTTAACCCTTTAACGCCGAGAATGCCCCTTTGGATACACCACTCTTTCTGCGATTATAACTCATGCAATTCAAGGTATAAAAAATTGAGAGACACATATTTTTGAAGCTTAAGATCTCTTCTTTCCGACGGTGGGCATAAGAATGTAATAAAATGTTGTTAATTGTGGAAAAATATTGTTTAAACAAAACAAAAACACGATTTTTTCTAATTTTTTTTTTATAGAATCGAGTTTTCCGAATGGTTCCCAGTGTGCAATCTACTTGGAACCTCAACAACCGGTGGAATAAATGCCTAAGCTTTCAGAATACATGGTTCCGAGATCAATTTTTTATCTTAGTGTGTTCAAAATGGCTCGTTAATGACAAAATTTTTGCGAAGACATTCATGATTTTTTTTCTCAAAAAGTATGATCTTTTCGAGAAAGTGCAAAAGAAGAAAAAGTTCTTAGATTCACTCAAAGAAAACGTGAGAATTTTTCCAGAAAGTTTTAAATTATTTTTTTTGATTTTGCAATTTGTCAATTTTTGAAAAATTAAAAAATTGCTCCAAAAATACAAAAAAAAAATCCAGGTGAATTCTTTGTTTGATTCTAACAACTTTTTATTCCTGAAAATTTTTGCTATAAGCTCATGGTTCTCAAGAAAAAAATTCACAAACGTCATCATTCTTGATCATGTAAATTTTCGATGTATCTGCGCTTCGATGAGTGTTTGAGCCTGCATTGATGAAAGAAGGTGTGGAAAGAAACGAATTTTCATCAAGGCCTAAGCTGGTGAAAAAACACCGAAGGAAGATACACTGAGCGAAGAATTCCCCAGTGGTTCGGGTTTACACCCCAGTAGTTGGGGTGGTTTCTCTTTTTTTCTGTTTCACACGAAGTATTGGTGCGCTCACACGACTGAGTCGTGCGGGCACCCCAACCATTCGGGTGCTCACCCGAAACAGTAGCGGCCGAACTGGGTGTCTTCTGTCATAACTGCAAAGTCTAATCAAGAGTCTGCTATCGAAAATATGGATACGAGCTTAATGATAAATGAAGTTTCGACAAATAAAGAGACAGATAGAGAGGTTATGTTAGACGGTGCAGAAGAATCTGATGATTGCTCATACGAAGACCATGAAAATGAAGAATACGTGCCAAAATTGCGGAGAAAGCAAAAAAATGAATCTATAAGACTATTCAACCAAGATAGTTTGAACGATTTCATCAGGAGCATGGGTCTTCCTAAAGATGCTTCTGAATATATGGCAGCTGAGTTAAAGAGCCGTGGAATGGTAGATCAGGGGACGAAGTCATCTTTCTACAGGAATCGAGAAAAGAAGTTTGTCAGTACTTCAATAAAGATGAAGAAGGTATGTTGGTATATTGCAGAGACGTTAACGGTTTGATGAATTAACTAAAAAAGGATGTTTACGTTCCAGAAGAATGGAGATGGTTTATAGACTCGTCAAAACAAAGTCTTAAGGTAGTGCTGCTTAACAATGGAAATGAGTACGCAAGTCTACCAATAGCGCATTCAACAAAATTAACAGAAAGTTACGAAAACGTCCAATGTGTATTCGAGGAAATTGAATATGACAAACATGAGTGGCAAGTTTGTGGTGATTTGAAAATCATAACCATTCTCCTTGGTCAACAATCAGGATATACAAAGTATCCCTGCTTTTTGTGTTTGTGGGATAGCAGGGATCGCACGAATCATTACAAGAAAAAGGTTTGGCCAATAAGAGAACAACTTGAACCTGGAAATCATAATGTACTTCAACAACCTTTAATTGATCCATCAAAAGTATTGCTCCCGCCTCTGAACATTAAACTTGGACTTGTGAAACAATTCGTCAAAGTTTTGAATAAAGAAGGAACATCTTTTCAGTACTTGACAAATGAATTTCCTCGATTAAGTGATGCTAAATTGAAAGAAGGAGTATTTGATGGACCTCAGATCCGTAAAATGTCTTACGACGAAAATTTCATCAAGACAATGACAGGCTTAGAAAAAGCTGCTTGGCTCAGTTTTCGAGATGTTGCTCAAAACTTCTTAGGAATTTAGGGAAGTAATGACTACAAAGCAATCGTAGCAAATATGGTGAGGAACTATCGACGCTTGGGATGTTTGATGAATCTCAAACTTCATTTCATGGAGTCTCATATTAGCTATTTCCCTGAGAACTTAGGCGATTACAGCGAAGAGCAAGGGAAGCATTTCCATCAAGATCTAAAAGACGCTGAACTTCGATGGCAAGGAAAATGGGACGTGAATATGTTGGCTGACTACTGCTGGCTGCTAAAGAGAGATCAAGTACCTGGCGATGAAGATGGTGATAGTTCGAAGAGAACTAGAAATCCACTGCATAGATCCTTTGACAATAAAAGAGAACGTTATAGGCGAAAGAAAGAATAAACGCAATGCCAAAATGCCATACCGTAACTCTCGTTTAGTCCTGATTCGTTGGGTTAAAGGAGATTCAGATTCGAATTCAGCTACCCTTAAAACATGTAAAAGTCAAATTTTGGAACAGTGACACATTTTTCTTCAGATCTAACTTTGATATGACCTTGATCTGACCTTGACCTTGGCGCCCTGGGGTCAAATAGGCCTCGGATTCAGACTTAGCGACCCCCACAACATATTAGTATGGTAGTCTAGTCCAATGTAGCTTATTTACCATTTACCCATATAAATCATCTATATATTTAAATGAAATGACCTTAACATGACCTTAGAGGTCGTCATAAAAATATGAAAACATACATATCTTGACGTAAAATCTTCCGTTCTTTCATAATCTGCAGTCGGAAATTTGTTTGTAGAGAAATGAACGAAATTGACCTTGAATTGACCTTGACTTCGACTCGCTGAGTTCAAATGGACCCCGGATTCGGATTCAGCGACCCAAAAAACATGAATTATAGTAGTTATCTTCACACAAAATACTTTTCTGTCCATTTGACCTTCAAATTCCCTTGACCCAGATGTGCTGGGGTCAAACGGACCACGGATTCGTGCTCAGCGGGTCAAAATACATGGGAATATATGTGTTGCATCTTTAGAACAGAAAAGTGTTTTTTTTGTGTGCCGGTGTAATCAACGCGCAGCGCTATGAAGTGTAATATGCAACAAAAGAACTCGTTTTTGAAAATTTTTTGATTTACGAGCTCACGCAACTAGATGGGCGATATATAGATTATTATATTGAGATATTATATATTATATTATTATAATTATAATTATAATTATAAATATTATATATCATATCCTTTCCGTTTTTTTTATGTTTGTTAAAAAATCACAAACATGTTTCGACTCGGATCCGAGTATTTTTCAGGGCGTAATTCTGCAGATAATACAATATATGATGGAAACCTCAAATTTCAATAATAAATAAGAGATCAGAGACGTCACATGTGACCATTCGCGAGGAAAGGGACCTAATGCGTCAAAGCTGAATTTTACAGGACTTGCGATCGTAGCAGAGCCCGCAAGCCAGAATTTGAGTAGTGGGGATGCGTCTACGAACAGCACCCCCTCCACTTACCACTACACTTTTACGCACGAGCCAGTAGAGCTGAGTAGAGCTCACGGACACGTCGCGTGCAGCTGTAGTGGTAAGTGGTGGGGCTGGCTTTCGTAGACATCTCGTTCGGACTCCCCGTAAGCTCATCATGCCTATGTTTGTAGCTTGATAACAAGAAAAGTAATTAACTTAAGAAAATTTTGATTATTGGAAATTAAAGAGTGTTGATAAAAAATTAAAAAATTAAAGCAGTGTTGGGCGCGGTTAGTACTTGGATGGGTGACCGTCTGATACTACTGCGTTGCTGTTGGCAGTCGTGGGTGTGGTGAGCCCACACTTGTAGTTATTTACTACAAGAAACTATCCACCTAGAAACACTACCCGTATCGGCTAGTGTCACGCCTACCCCTAGAGGCTCGCCGAAAGGGAAATGGCTTAATGGTATAAAAAAAAAAAAAAGAGTAACTCATAAACTATCGATTGGCGTAAGAAAATGAAAATAGTTTTTTTCCGCATTAGGCCCCTTTCTTCGCGGACGGTCACACATAATAAATTTTATTGGCGATGAGACTTTCGCAGTCAGTTGTGCTGCATTCGAGCGAGATGATACGAGAATCGATCGATGATTTACTTAATCTCGGTTTGCCAATACGATACTCTAATATCGTCTCGTCTTATTCGATCGCGGTTCTTGAGAAAGCGATCGATCGTAGCGAGATTCTCGTTTTTTACCAGCTATTTTTACAACAAAAATGTTGATTTACACACAAATTTGAATTTTAGTGTTTTCTATAAATTTTCTATCAATATTTTCATTATTATGAGACTATTAAAAACAACTGTGTTATTCAAATTTATTTTTCTATAGGAAATTTTGCTTTTATATATTTTCATATTTATAATTGATATTCATGAAACACAAACTCAAATATTATAACTATTTTATATGACATTTACCTTCAAAACATTTCTGAATGTAAAGACAATTCTGAATTTTTTACGTCGCAAATATTTTATCCTGACAAATGAAATTAAACCAATTTGTACTATGTTGGTATAATTTTGTTTAAAAAATCAGATCTATCTATTCAAAATACTAAAAAATCTAATGTTTTACAGAAATAGTATTTATTTTGTTATTAATTTTCCTATGAAAGTCTCATGTCTATATTATGAAGGAAATTGTACAATTTTTTTAGAATGCAGTTCGTCTTATATATTTTATTTGCATATATGCATAAAAATACTTTTTTACAGTGACATGAGACGATATGATTGGTAACAAATGAACGCACGAGAAGTTGGTTGTAGAATATGTTTCGAAAACAAACGAGACCGATCGAAATATTTCAAATTCTCGTATAGAAATGCAGCAGTAGCAGTCGAAATATTTCAAATTCTCGTATAGAAATGCAGCAGTAGCAGTCAGCAAGTGAAATTTTGATTACTTAGAAACTGAAGCATAATTTTGAAAGTCATGTCACAATATTTTCATTTGCCTTTGTCTAGAAGTAGAAACATAAAGTTTGATATGTAAATAGAGTTTATAAGGAACGTATATATTTTTGGAAAATTGATACTTGCAGGAGATAAATCCTAGAGTAAATATATAAAATTTAACTATTTTACATTTTAAGATGGTACTTAATAGTATATTACATGGAGCACCGTCTTTTCATGATGAGAGCAGTGTTTTTGAACCAGTGGTAGGTAGTGGTAGGCGAAAGGAGAGTTTAGGGTCAATCCGCAAGCCGTGAAACACGCTCATTTTGTACGGATACCATAAAAAAGCCACATGGCAAGTTAAATGATTGTGAATTTGTACATCCCGACGTCGATTCTACGAACTTTTCGGGTGGAGTGCTCAGGTTATCGAGGTCGCTTGGAGGAAGAGTGAAGTTGCGCAATATATATGTACGCATGAATAAATAATAGCGGGTCTTTTGAATTTCTAAATATGTACAAAATCTATGATAAATTTATTTGCATTTCTCGCTTCAGAGAGAAAATTGAAATTCATTACATAAAATGATTGAAGTTTATTACTTTACCTATAAAAATCATTCATATCTGAAGATACAGAACAAAAAGAATGTGAAAAGACTATAAAGTAAAATTACTCGAATTATAATTCAAATCTCTTTATTTTCTGATCACAATCATAATTTGTATTTTATAATACGTTATTCCTTATGTAAAACAGTGATAAATTTTAATTTCAAATTGTAAAGCTTTTTCGGGTTCCAATCGTGTGCCGAACTATGAATGTTGCCGACGTTTCGTAAACATTGCAGTTCACTTCTTCAGGGCTGACCTGAAACAGTCTTATCTAAATGCGATACCGACAAACTAAATTCTGATTTTTTTCGTAACAGAATAATTTGTTTGTATCAAACCTCTCTCCCTAGGAATCGCGTGACCTCATAGCTGGTTGGAGGGCTTAAGAGACTCATCGGAATATAGCTCTGGAATAGATCTGAAATATATGAGCAGGGGGAGCTGACGGACCCTAGAAGCTGGGGCCTAAGAAAAGGAGCAATCCTTCCAGGGAGTGATAGGAAAGCTTCCTTCAGATCTTGAAGGACAATATCAGGCTTTGTAGCACTGATACGTTGAGTGGTGGAGAATGAGAAATTCCAGTAGATCAACACCATAGCAGTGCCTGTGATGGTAATATAACACTTTTAGAGTCGCATTGTGTCTCTCTATGTAACCTTAGCATGCATACTTTGAGCATCCACTTAGAACATGTCCACATGTTTCTGGCTCTTGCTTGCACGCTCAGCAGTTGGTACCACCTACAGGTACGTCCTTTATGAGGTCACGGTAAACTGAGGTGTCTACAGCGCTGTCTTGACAGGCAAAAAGAAATCCCTCAGTCTCCGATCTCAATCCAGCAGACTTGAGAAACATATTTTTTCAAATTTAAATAAAAATTATATTTTTGTTCTTAGAGGAGGTGAGAATGCATTTACGTACTGAGTGTGGGACTCGACCTGGAAACGGTAATACTCACTAAACTCACCTCTTCTTTCTACCAACCCGTTTCCTCGGAACCGCTTTCGCAATACTTCAAGGCCATGGGGGTGAGGCCACTAAGCCGTGCTTCGGCTCCCACTTGTTACTGTCAGCTTGGCATTCTTCAAACCGTCATCCAACCAGGATGCACGCATCGTCCTCAGCAGTGTGGTGGTACCACACAAGGGGCTCGTCGGCCTTCGGCAACCTGGTTGAGTATTTTCGGTTAGGCAGTGCGTCCTTGAGGCTCCTTCATCGAGGTGACCTCTCTGAACGCCCTGCATCTCATCGTCCCCGGTTGATGATCAGACTGTGGCTTCCCTTCTGCTACAGCGTAAAGGAAGCACTGTGGCGTACTTTCGCACGTCGCAGCCTCATCCCCCTCTTTGCCGCAACTCCAACAGGCCGTTCTTCTGTCACAGCCATTGCAGCCCGCCGCCATATGGCCAAAGCCTAGGCAGCGGTAGCATCGCAGCACCTCCGTCTTCTTCTGCACGCGACAGGACACCCATCCCACCTTAAGTTCTCCCGTGCGGAGATGCCTTGCCGCCAGTTCTTCTTTCATTCAGACAAAGGCCTAAAGATGGCCTCTGAAGGCCTTCTTAGTCATACTCACCTTTATATCCTCGCTCGCTGCTGCACCGAAGTGGTTTAGGACAGCAGCTTCCACTTCCTCCACTTCCGTTGTCGTGTCGAGGTCCAAGACCTCGACACCGACCGCTTCCCTTATGACCGCCGACAGCTTGGATCTGCCATCCGCTGCCGGCCCCACCTCTACCAGAATTTCCCCATGTCGGGTTTGCCTGACACCCTTGATTTTGACACCAAGGCTGTCCGGCTTCACATTCTTTTCCAGGTCTTTGAGGACCTCGGCGTAGCTCGAACCCTCGGCCGGTCTTATCAAGACCGCTTCGGGCGAATGTTCGTCTTCGACACGTTCTTCTTGCTGCTTTCGAGCGCAGTTGTTATTGTCCCTACATTTTGCGTCTTCGGAGTTGAGAACGCCACAGTGGTAGTGCGGGTCCTTGGTTTCTTGACCCTCTGTCTGACATTGCCGCAACGGGACTCATTGAAGGTTCCGTCTCACGAATTCCGAGTTGAGCAGTGGCAGCCTCCACAGCTTCGTCGGTTTGAGTCCCGCTTTGGCTCGCATCTTTCCTCACCTTCGCTTTATTAAGGTACTTTCTACAAACCTCCTTTCCAATGTACCTTATTGCGTCTTTGTAGGCAGAATCAGCAAAGCCTATGTAAAGCTCCAACCAGCCTACTACACGCTGCGCCTTTCTGAGTCCATCCCTAATTGGCATGAATATATTGCGCTTCGAGTTGCAGAATTCCTGCATTCCCTCCAGCACATCTTTCAGGTCTTCCAAGAGTTTTCGACTCCGCTCCATCTCCTCATACGCATCCATTACCTCCTGTTTGGCAAAGGTCTTTTGACTGATGTCAAACTCCTCTACAACGTCCAATTCTCCATCTAACTCCTCACATATACTCCGGTTTAAGTTTTGTTTATTCGACTGTATGTTGTTCCACGAGTAGCTAGGGAAATAAAGGTCCACCCCTGCAGAGCCCCGCATGCGGGGGTAAGGTCTGCATACTCTAGGAGGCGACCTGGTATCCTAGAGACACCGCTTATGACACCACACCCCTGGTGCCATGCAGTCTTCGGCACGGTTGTTAACGCCTTGAGTTGGAAGTTTTTCCTTCGGGACCATCCCTGGACCATTGTCCGCGACTGCTTATTGAGTTGTGTAACCGTATTCAGCAGAAACTCTCGGTACAGGGGCTCCCTATCCTCAACCCGGGTCTAAGGTTTCAGAGCACTACTCTATGAACTGATTCTTGGAAGGTATATTACATCAGAGAGGGAACTAGACCGGAGGGGGTTGGCTAGATTCTAGCTCTAATACTCCCCGAAATCTCAGTCAGGATCCTCGGGGCTCTGGATTATTGACCCCATCAAGGGGCGGGTGGGGCCACCTTCCGGGTGACCCACCTGGGCACCTTTGGGGGTTCACAAGCGTCCCGCAACGCCTCGAGTCGACCTATCGGTCTGAGACGGGAATCTCTATGATGCAGATTAATTTATACCACAGCAAAGGCGACTCGGTGGTTTTCACCAGGCGTGTGGCAGTGATGTAGACAGGGGTACAGAAAATTCTCAATCATAGTGATACTCCCACATTCAAGACTAAAACCAGGAGTGAGGTTCTCGATTTAACTCTATGTTTGGAACGACTAAGGAGCAGGATAGTGGGCTGGAGAGTCTCTGATGACGAGTCTCTCGCAGTCCACAAATATATCTTGTTCCAGTTAGCCCTACGGAAACCAGCAATTTCAAAGATCAGAAATCCCAGGAATATACTTTAGGACTCATTTAAAGAGAAACTCAAAGGCAGGCTTGTGGAATTCTCCACAAGCTGCGGTGCCGTAGATGAGTTAAAGCATAAAATCAACTTGCAGGAAAGAAGAACGTGACCCTTATATGAGTTCCTGGTCACACAGGGATCAAGGGAAACGAAAAAGCGGACCAGCTGGCGAAATTGGGTGCAGCAAGTAATTATATGGGACTGAAGCCGGTACTGGGACTAGAGTCTTGTTGCATCGGAATAACCGCTAAAAGCTGGATCCGGACGGAGCATTGGTAATACTGTGAGCAAATCCAGAGTTGCCGACAGGCGAAAGCCATCCTGGGCAATACGTAAAGGTTGGAGAGATCTAGGGAAATCCTCTCTTGTCTATAAACTTATCCTAGCCTAACTTGTCTCAAACATTTTTATTCTTATTTAGCTTCCCCATATCTCCGGGTTACATTTTTATCGCAATCAGAATTCAAGCCTCCTCCAATTTGTAGTCAGTGTCGCATTTTGAGATTGGCAACTTCCACATATATTTCCTCAAAACTGGATTCATTTATCTAATCAAGCTGGTCTGACCTGAATTAAGCTTGAGAGGGGACTTTTGTCTTATGTTTAAATGTTGCTTCAGATTTTACAGAATGCTTAATTCGATTTCCTAAAAAAATTCCGATTTTGTTGTTTATCTAGTTCTGCCCTGCTATCTTTCAAATATCAAAATTTGTTTAAATCAGGTCGCAACCAATATACTACATTTACCTAACCCTTTAATTAGATACAGTCAAACCTCGATCCTATTAACCTCAATATCGTGAACTTTCCCTCATCTGGTGCCCCCGCCACTAGTCGCCCTGATTGCTTTTGACGTTTGCGCGGATGTTGTCCCGCATGTGCACATAATCGATAATATTTAATATGTATGTAACACAAATAAATATGTAAACGCAGTACAGAGAAAAATTGCGTGAAAAATGAGTGCAAAGGTTAAATGTAACAAAAAAGCACTTAATAGGATACTACTAGTTACCAAGTTTGAAAGTTAAACGGGCTAATGATTTGTGGAAAAGCGCGCATTTTAAATAAGAAAATGAACAAGATGAACAATTCTTCTGATAATTTTAAATCAAGCCATGGTTTGTTGGAACGTTTTAAAAGAAGGCACGGAATTAGAGAAATCACTCGACGAGTGTAAAACTATCTGCTGATGTTGAAGCAGAGATACAATTTTGTTTCAACTTCGACAGCCTTCTTGAAGGAGAGAAATACCTTCCGAATTTAGTTTTCAGCGCAGTCGAAACTAGTATTAACTGAAAAAGTCCACCAATAAAATTTTTGCATTTGAATATGAAACTGACTGTAGAGGTAATGCTCATGTCATGAATTTTTTTATGGTAGCCGCGGAAAATGAGCGAGTTCTATTGCTTCCGAATTGAGCATAACATCTCTCTTTTCAAGCGGCGTGCGTGGACCGAGTATATAATGTTGAACCACGCAGTAGAACAGTGGTGTTAGGGTGCGAGGTCAACATTTCATACCAGGAACAAAATTGTGGCGCATGCGCGGTCGCACGTGGTTAGAAAGAGAGGGAGATATGCCGATGTTTTCAGACAGGAGCAGCGAGGAATACAAAACGGTCCACGGCGTGCTTTAACTCATCTACTGTACCGTAGCTTGTGGAGAATTCCACAAGCCTGCCTTTGAGTTTCTCTTTAAATGAGTCCTAAAGTATATTCCTGGGGTTTCTGATCTTTAAAATTGCCGGTTTCCGTAGGGCTAATTGGAACAAGATATATTTGTGGACTGAGAGAGACTCATCATCAGAGACTCGCCAGGCTACTATCCTGCTCCTTAGTCGTTCCAAACATAGAGTTAAATCGAGAACCTCACTCCTGCCTTTAATCTTCAATGTGGGAGTATCACTATGATTGAGATCACTATGTTGAAGTGTGCGCTCCCCCACACTGTATGATCGGAGTCTGCGTCTTAACCAAACAGCAGTTGAATCCTGTTCTCCTGGCAGAGCTGAATCGGAGCCTTCACCTATCTAGGAGGCAGGGGCCCCTCAGTATCGCCCGGGAAATCAGCCGAGACGATACACATGTCTAGTCTTTCTCCGCTTTTGCTCCTATGTGTCACCTTCATAGCAGTGATAACCTTATGCTCACGCTGATTGGTGTCGCCGCAGAGGTATCCAGGAGAATTTCGTAGTGCGAGAGATAGAGACAGAAGTGTGATGCAAAGAAGCAAAGGGCTCATACTATCCCCTTGAAAGACGCCCCTCTGGAAGGTGACGTTGTTCGTCGTCAGACGATAATTCCTAGATGAGATGGTGAATCTAGTTTTCCAAAGAGGCATCAATCTCTCTATGCATCTCACTATGTGTGGATGTACCTTCAAGTTTTCCAACAGACAGATGATAAGTCTATGAGAGGTTGAATCAAAAGCTTTCCGGTAGTCAATCCAGGCCATTGACAGGACGCGCTGACGGGCTGCAGCGTCTTTACAGACACACCTGTCAATCAGCATGTTCTCTCAACAGCCTGATCTTATACAATGTGTTCAAACAAGTTATTGGCCTGTGATTCTCTGGTTTGGACAAGTTGCCTTTTTTCGGTAGGAGTATGTTGCGTCCTAACAACAGCCACTGCGGAATAGGCGTCTCCGACTTTAAATATGAGGTGAATATGCGGGCAAAATGTTGGTGTATAGAAGTAAACTTCTTCCACCAAAGGTTCTTGATACAATCTGTTCCAGCACCAGAAAAGTTCTTCGTACCTCTAAGTGCTTTTTTCACCTCTTCAGCAGTGACCGATGGGCACTCCTCCTCAGATTTTATGAGACTGTTGCAAAACTCCTTGCAGCGGATGATATTGTCAGTATTTTCTTTCAACTTTAGTGTTTTCGGGATCTTGTACACCTCTCTCCAAAAAGTCTCTACCTCCTTGGGCTTGGGAGGATTTTTTACAAAAACAGGGGGATGACTGAAGAGGTGTGATGGGTCAGCGAGAAGTTGTTGATTCTCCCTGATCCATCCCTCCCTCTTCTGTATCCTCCTCCTTGCGTTAGATAACAGCCTTATTTTGTCAACAATATGCTGCTTGATTGTCAGCAGCTTTGACTTGTTTAGTGTGTGATTCAAGGTCCTTAGTTCTTGGGCGAACTTTCGAACCCTTTTCGTGAACGGTCTACCAGATGTTATGTAGTCAATCACACATTAAACACGGGACGCATTCTGTCTTGCCCATCCAATTTTCTTGTTCAGTTGATGCAAGCGTCTTTTTGTCTTTTGATCCATCGTCTTCTTCAGCCTTCGATTTGAATCAGCCAAAGCTCTCGCAGCACCATAAACTGAGCAATTGATATATATATATATATATATATATATATTCATATGTAACACGACGAACACGACGACGAACTGGCGAAGCATTCGCATTGAGTGGATGAATCATCTCAAGGATGACTTGCTGGACTGTTACGATGCCAGCATCATCCCTATTCTCGGGGGCTTTATGGCTCACATGCACACTCTGTGGTGCCAGAAACACCTAGAGCTGCAGCATGTTCCGCAACAGTTTTTGCGAAAGCAAGCTGCCCACCTTTCGCAAACTGTATGTGGACACAAAGTACTTCCCCAATAGCTGTATGAACAAGTCGCAGACGAAGAGGAGGAAGCGACATTAAGACCTACCGCGGAAAGCAAGATCTCCCCCTGACAGACTGAACAAGAAGATTTGATCGGTAAGACACAATGCATCACGTGTTCCGTGTGTGACTGAGTATATAACATATGGTAGACCGTTCACGGAACAGGTCCAAAGGTTCGTTCACGAACTAAGGATCTACTACGACGAACTAAACGAGTCAAAGCTGCGGACAATCGAGCAGCACATTGTTGACAAAATACGGATCAAATGGCCGATCAAAAATCGGAAAAATGATAGAAAATTCTAAAAAATAGCCGTAGTTAGGTTTTCGAGATCGGTGAAAGGGGGAAAATTTTGGGAGAAGTTTCAAATTTTCGAATTGTCATAGTTTGATTCTGATTGCTGTTAACTTTAGAATTAACTTAAAATTATTTGGTATCTCAAAGTTATCAAAGCAATATCAATTAAAAAGAGCAGTGATTCAGTGAAAATCAATTCAGTTCAATGAAAAATATTATACTGAAATCTGAAATTAATTATTTACTACAAGATTTATGATTAATATTGAATTTAGGTTCAAATTTCTTTCTAGTAGTTCCAAATTGATGGTGCTGTCGCAGCTACAAAACAGGCGTATTGAACGTTTCAATTTGAAAGTTTCTTAAATTTCAAAATATCAAATTATTCCAAACTTTACCCTTTCAAATTGTATAACGGAAGAAATGTTTCGCTCCACCTTCAACAAATTTGTTGAGTCTTAAAATGTTTTTTCTTATATTAAAAATGATATCATTGAATATATTATACCTTTTCATTAATTATTCATTAGATTTTAGATTAAAATAAATAACATTTAAAAATTACAAATGAAAATAAAATCAAATGCGGGAAGAAGAATATCAAGATATAGTTGATTTAAATATTTGATTGAAAATTGGGATTGTTATCATTTCTTCGAGAGTCCGAATGATAGCATCGAGTGCAGAATACAAACGCATATTTAATTTAAAAAATTATGTATAGTTTTTTATCCTGAGTGAGCCATTTAAAACAGGTAGGGCTAAAGGAGTAATTGAGTGGAACAGTGAATGGACAAATAATGAAATATCGATGGTCGTTGAGCTTGAGGTATCGAGGTAGATTCGATAATTTTGCTAACGCGCTGACTCCGCATATCGAGGTTTCGATAATGAACGAATTACTTTACAACTGCTTCTTGCGGGTTCAGAAACCATTTATCCGATTTTATGTGTACCCAGTTCATCTAAAAAGTTTAGCACTTTCAACCACTTATCTTATTAGGCTTCAAAAGGCTTCAAACAATATAGAAATCGAAAAAGTTGTTAATTTTAGAGTTTTGAATGAATCCTAAATCTTAATTTTTACGACATTTGCATAATCTAACCAATTTTTTAAAAAATTATATGGATTTTCAACT
Organism: Andricus quercusramuli; assembly: GCA_932178445.1. Classification (NCBI taxonomy): domain Eukaryota; kingdom Metazoa; phylum Arthropoda; class Insecta; order Hymenoptera; family Cynipidae; genus Andricus; species Andricus quercusramuli. Next base: position 26,744 of record CAKNXH010083723.1, read on the forward strand.
TGAGTTTATTGATGACGAAACCTCATTTTTATGAACCACATAAAACTATTCTAAATAGAAACTCTGAAACTTATTTAAATTTTTTTGAAAATCAAGTTACTTTTTTGCTCTCCATTTGTACCTAAAAAGAATACAAAAACGTTTGTGTAATAAGAATATCATAATCCTATTTGCCAATTACTGAACTATTATTTTGAAGAAATGAGAACAAATCTGTCTTAGCCCGGATTTGAACCGGGAACGCCACATTACATGAGTGGAGCGTTAACCAATTACGCCACCGAGGCTGTGGCAGATCATTTCTTGTTTCTTCTATATCACATGATGACGCGGATCTGCATCTCTTTACCTTGTGACACTTTTTTCAATGAATACTTCAGATTGACGCATTTTCACCGAATCACAATATGAATTTAAATAATGGTTTCATTTCATTAACCAGTGCATTAATTTTTTGTGTGTTAAATATTGAATAGGTTTGATTACTTGTCAATTGATTTTGGAGAAAGGAGAACAAGTCTGCCTCAGCCTTGGTGGCACAAAAAAAATCTATGTTTCTGTTTTCATTATGGGTTACAAATTCGTTCATTAAGGTTGTAAGACCAGGCTGAAATTTTCCACATTGTTTTACCTATGACGGAATGTATATCATAATAACATATGTAGGGGAGACCGGGGCGAGATGAGCATACGGGGTCAAATGAGACACTGAATTTTCTCTCAAAATATGTGGTTTTCATTACTGTTCTTTTCAGGTCTAGCCAAAATAATGATCTTGAATATCTCGCAATCAAAAAATAGACTAAATAAATTAAATAAATTAAAAATAAAAATGATTAAAATTTCAACACCTGAATCCTGTTATTCTGTCGTATTTTAAAACAGAAAGAAAATTTCAAAAATAACAGATAATATTTTCAACCCAAGGTTTTTCGTAAAATTCATTTATCGAACTTTAATGATGTCATGTATTTATACACATTTATTTAATAAAAACCTGTAATATTTGAGATTTGATCAAAATTGTGATTTGGGGCGGAATGAGCCAGGTTTATGGGGCGCGATGAGACACACATGTCCTGCTTGTCACTGAGCACTCTTAACCTTTTTATGGAGTCGGTCGAAAACTTTCAAATGCGGAACTAAAAAATATAAATTTGTTGCAATGGTGAGAACCTATAAAAGAAAAACTACCAGACAGTCATGGTCGGAAGAGTCGATGGCTGCGGCTGTAAAATCTGTTTTACAAAAGAATTTGAGTGTTAGAGCAGCTGCAATTGCTCACGAAGTTCCGAGAGCAACTTTAGCTCGCAAAGTTGAATACTGTTTGCAAAAAGATATTCCGGTGGAAATTTCTTGCAAGAAAGGTGAGTGATACAAGTATGTGTATATATAATTTATGAAATAAGGTCTATCTATTAAATCATAAGTCTTTGTTGTTATACGATTTTATGGTTAATTTCATTAATAAATTTTAGATGTTTTTGTAATTGCTTTTTCAGCATTATTATCTTATTTATTCACAAATTATGTTTAAGAAATAGTAAACATATATTTTAATTGCAATTTCTAATGATTCCGATTAAATTATTTCAAATTAGAGTATTAAAATAATAATTTCTTTAATTTCTATTTACAAAATAAGTTTCATAATTGCAATTATGATTTATTATCGTCCAACATATTTAGTAATTTTAATTTATAATAATTTAGAGTAACAGCAAATAATTTTTTGTTAATTTTCTACCTCCAATTAAAATATTTGAAGCAAAATTGTAAAGTACAATTTTAACGTTTGTTTTATTTTAGGATTGGGATTTTCAACCGTTTTTTCTAAAGAGCAAGAAAATGATATCAGCAGGTACCTAACATCCATGGAGGAAAAGATGTACGGCTTAACACCATTGGATGTCAGAGCAATAGCCTTTCAATTAGCGAAAAGGCTCAAACTCAAGAACCATTTCAATCAGGAAAGTGGATTAGCGGGAGAAGACTGTTTCAATAATTCCATGAAGAGACATCCCGAGTTGTCTCTTCGGAAACCAGAAGCAACATCAGCCGCAAGAGCAAAAGGCTTTAATAAAGAAGCTGCTGGAAACTTCTACAGTCTTCTGCGTACAATGATTGAGAAATACAATCTAGCGGCTAGATTCATTTGGAACGTTGACGAAACTGGAGTAACTATAGTTCCAAAGAGCCTTTTAAAAATTATTGCTCTCAAGGGAAAGCATCAGGTAGGATGTCTTACATCAGCCGAACGTGGGTCTTTGGTGACTGCAGAAGTCTGTTTTTCTGCTAGCGGGCAATATATGCCTCTCATGTTGATTTTCCCACGCAAACGCGCAAATCCAGAATTTTTGGAAGGAAAACCAGATGGTGGGTGGGCTGAATTCAGTCCCAGTGGATGGATCGACGGCGATATTTTTTTGAAATGGCTCAAGAGGTTCATTGAATACACTGGCTGTAGTAAAGAGAGGCCTGTGCTTCTGCTCTTGGATGGACACGCATCACATGTCAAAAATATTGATGTAATTGATTTGGCAGAGGCAAATGGGGTCATTATCCTGTGCTTCCCACCACACTGCACGCATCGGATGCAGCCATTGGATGTTGGATTCATGAAGCCATTGAGTACCTACTACACCAAAGAAGTACAAAAATGGCTCAGATTACATCCTGGACAAGCAGTCAACTTGAAACAAGTTTTTTCCCTCATCGGAAAGGCTTTCGATGAAGCTGCAACAATCTCCACAGCAGAAAATGCTTTCGAGAAAACAGGGATTTGGCCTTTTAATCCGGAAGTATTCACGGATTCAGACTTTGCCCCTGCTTCTGTCTTTAAAGAAGTTGAAAACAGTGCCAGTCAACTTTCCGCGGACACTATCAATCAACCGTCTACTTCCAAAGATGTTAGGCAATCTTCGTTTTTGCAGCTTATTGATGAAGTTAGACTGGAGATTGATGCACAAACGTCGACTACTGTTCGCAAAGAGTTCGAGAATGAAACGAATGCAGAAGAATGTGAATCAAGCGGTTCAAACAGAAGTCTGGTGATGCGACTGAGAGACATTCAAGCTCTAGAAGATTCGGTCTTTGCGCAAAACGAAGAGGATGGAATATCTCAGTTCGATGTATTGATGGACCAAACGTGTAACAACATAATTGACGTTGATCTCCCTGTGAGCAGTATGGATGATTTAGATTCAACTTCCATAAATGTCTTAGGTAGAGCAGAAGCTGCTTCAGAGAGTCTCTTGGCACCGTCGAATGAAAGTGAGCTGGCTGAGTTTCCTCGTAAAGCCTTACATAAAACGACGAGAGAAAATAATACTGCTACCAAAATTCCTAAACGCAGAGGACGCAAACCGGGAAAGACGGCGATAATCACATCACCTGAGTATAAGGAAGAGCTCTTGAAAAGCAAGGAAAAAACAAAGCCAAAACGGCAACCACGAAAGAAGAAGGAGATAACGAATCCACAAGCAATGGCTGCTAACAATGTATTAGTTCAAATTCCTTTGCAGTTTTCAAACTACCCATAAATCTTCCCGATATCCCAATACTCGGGAATGATGATGCATCAAGCTATGAACATGGCAGGTCAAATTCCAGTTCAAATGCCACAGCAATGGCCGATGCAAGTTCCACTAAACGCACCAATGCAGACTCTTGTTGCGCAGCAGGTGCAATCGCAATCTAGCCTTTTTCAGGGCTAAGAATTTAAATCTAGTCACGTAGCTAGTAGTTCAAGCTTCGAACAGTTACTGTTAATGTTTTTGAAATTTTATTTTGAAAATAACTGATCGTTCATTTCAAACTTATTTTTGAATCGTAGCGGTAATCGCAATAATAGATCAATTATATTACTGAGCTGTGATAGAAGAAATCAAAGATCTTCCAGTTAATTCAATTCGTTAAATTCTAAATTTAAAGTTTCTTAAACTTTATAATTCTAATAATAATATCAACGATTCTAAAATTAATCTTAAAGCTTAGCGGTAATTTGTGCTATGTACTGTGCAATGGTAAAGTCAACATATATGACAATAACACTTGTGTAAGTTTTTCTTTACCACGGCCAAAAAAATTCTTGTGTTCAAACTTTAAAAAAAAGTTTAAATCTTTAGGACTGTGATTATACTGTTAGAGGTTAAAAATGTTAAGAGGTTACAGTTCCTATTTGTTGTAAAAATAAATAAAAGAATTGTATTAAACTGATCATGAATTGCATTTATACTTTCAAATATTTATAAACCCGTTCCCCTGAGTAATAAGACTAAATGATACCTACAAAATCACAAAAAAATAAACTTCTATTAACGAAAAATAATTAATAGTTAGCGCGTCTCATCTCGCCCCAAGATGTGTCTCGTCCCGCCCCAGGGCTGGGGCGAGATGAGACATATGCACAGTTTATAATTTTCATATTTTTAATGCATTTAATATTTTTTAAATACTTCGTCCTTCATAAAATTGATACCTGAAGGTTCAAATAATGTAAAGAACCACTTGGATTTTAAAAAACTACTATAGATTGCAAATATTTCACTGGAAATGATTACTATGCTCATCTCGCCCCGGTCTCCCCTATTTGCCTAGAGTTACATAATTTTTTTGCAACGTCTGCTGCACTGATAAAAATAGGTAGCATGGCCAGCTTAACCCCCATGAAGTTGGCCCCCCGAAGTTCACATTTTTCAAATTTTATTTTTACATACGTTTGTACGTCGTTTGTTCTGTTTGTACATTCAACCTTTTCGTTTGTACCTTCTTGGTTACCAAATAACTGGCAAAACTGATTTCGGGGGGCTAAATTCAGGCATCCCCCCGAAATTAAAATTTCTCAAATTTTCTTTTCGCATACGTTTGTACGTCGTTTGTACTGTTTGTACATTTCATACTTTCGTTTGTACCCTCTTGGTTGCCCAGATACAGGCTAATCAAAATTTCGAGACTGCCCCCCGAAATTTGAATTTTTCAAATTTTCCTTTTGCATACGTTTGTACGTCGTTTGTACTGTTTGTACATTTCGTATTGTCGTTTGTACCCTCTTGGTTGCCCAGATAGAGAAAAATCAAAATTCCGCATCTGCCCCCCGAAATTTGAATTTTTCAAATTTTCCTTTGGCATACGTTTGTACGTCGTTTGTACTGTTTGTACATTTCATATTTTCGTTTGTACCCTCTTGGTTGCCCAGATAAAGAAAAATCAAAATTCCGCATCTGCCCCCCGAAATTTGAATGTTTCAAATTGTCCTTTTGCATACATTTGTACGTCGTTTGTACTGTTTGTACATTTCATACTTTTGTTTGTACCCTCTTGGTTGCCCAGATAGAGACAAATCAAAATTCCGT
>CAKNXH010083724.1:0-32190 GCA_932178445.1 Andricus quercusramuli
GTCCCCTTGCCTCTCACTATTTGGGGTGCTTGACATGAGTGACTTCCCTTGCCTCTCGATGTTTAGGTTGCTTGATTTGAGTGAGTTTCTTTGCCTCTCACTGTTTGGGGTGCTTGATTTAAGTGAGTTCCCTCTCCACTCGATGTTTAGGTTGCTTGATTTGAGTGAGTTCCCTTGCCTCTCACTATTTGGGGTGCTTGATTTTAGTGAGTTCCCTTGCCTCTCGATGTTTAGGGTGCTTGTTTTGAGTGAGTCCCCTTTCCTCTCACTGTTTGGGGTGCTTGATTTTATTGAGTTCTCTTGATTCTCACTGTTTCGGGTGCTTGATTTGAGTGAGTCCCCTTGCCACTCATTGTTTGGGGTGCTTGACTTGAGTGAGTCCCCTTGCCTCTCACTATTTCTGGTGCTTGATTTGAGTGAGTTCCTTTGCCTCTCACCCTAAACACCAGTTCTCGTAAGGTCACTGAAGTTAAGCAGTGTTGGGCGCGGTTAGTACTTGGATGGGTGACCGTTCGGGAATACTGCGTGCTGTTGGCCCGTCGTGGTTGTGGTGGACCCACACTGGTAGTGAATATCCACCTAGAAACACTACCCGAATCGGGTAGTGAGGCAATGAACTTTCGAGTTCGAACTACAATCAATTTTTTTCAGGGGGCTCAGGAAATATAAATGCGATAATTTGAGGGTTTCAGACACAAGATGAGTTAGGAGAGTCCGCGGCTAGCTGTTCCCATGGTCGGAGCCAGCGGGTGACAGCTAGTTTTATAATTTATATAATTAAATTTTCTCAAGCAAGTTCCTAAAGTTATTGTATTCATGTAATGTGAGTAAGCTGTTTTCTTTTACAAAATCAATTTTTGAGCTCATTTTTATTTAATTTTGAAAGAATGCTCTTAGCTGCGTGTCCCAATGAAGATATAAAGTGTATCTCCTCTTAATTCGGATACATACATAAATGTGCCCAGAATTAGGATAGAAATAATTTTTATCTTCCGCAGTTCTTTCATACGAAGAAAAAGATTGCTGACCACCAAGCCTTTAGCATGCATGTCTAACTTATGATATTTTCTTATTGTCAAATGAGCCGCTGACAATAAAAAGTGAAAATATCTCGTAGGTGAGTAAAACGCAGCTATATAGAAAAATGCCTAAAAAAATTGGATATAATTTCACGTCTGTAAAAAGCAGTATTAGAACATTGGCAGTAAAAAGTAGACAACGATACTTGGAATAGAAAAACTAGACAGTAAAAAGTGGACACAATAATAATACACACGCGTGTTGACTTTTTACTGACGAGATTTTCTATTCCTGTTTCTTACGGCCCAAGTACCGTTTTCTACTTTTTACTGCCAATGTTCTATTACTGGTTTTTACAGACGTGAAATTATATCCAATTTTTAAGGCACTTTTCTATAGCTGCGTTTTATTCACCTATGACATGTTTCCATTTTTTATTATCAGCGGCTCAAATATAAGTCTGCATTCATTGCTGAAATGTTACGTAAGTCAGTGTCCTTATTTCAATTTGGTTACGTCAGATGCTGTTTCATTGTCGAACAAATTGTCTTTGATTCTCAGGGCTCTTTCCAACTCCTGTTTTGAATGATTGGCAGCAAGTTCATTATACGTCTCTTTTTTGTCTTCTCTGACCCCTCTTTGTGAGATGAACGTGGACGACCCGCTTTTTGTTATCATCAAGATGCTTGCTTACCTGAGACACACCATTATTTGGTGCATTAATATGAAGATTAGCACTAAAGTCGACCACGATGGAATGGGTCACGTAGCTTCTTTTTTATTCATAATAACTGTTCTTCAGAGAACTAGTTTGTGCTTTTTATGTTATACATTATTGCATCGATCTTATTAGTATTTTGGTTCGAGTCAGTATTCCAAAATATTGTACCTAAAGTTGAATTAATAATTTTATAATTCATTTTTGTACTGAAAAGCATTAGCAAAAGAAATATAAATCAGGAGGTATACCATTTTTAGTTATGATTATATTAGACATTTTCAGTTCGTAGTACACAGTAAAAACACTGGGATACGTTTTTTTGTACCGTGTCGCTCGGACTTCGGGTACGAAACTACCGTCTGTACAAACTGTTCATTTGTTAATAAATATTGTTTAATTACCCACTACTTTTTCTGAATTAGAAAAAAAGACAAGAAAGAATAATTGGCCAGACATCTTTTGTTGATTCCGCAAAAAAATTAATATTAATTATGGAAAAGTGGTCAGACTGAGAATTTGTTTATAAATATTGTTTAAATAATTAACAGTTCTGTTTAAGTTTATAAATATAACAAAAAGAAGTCATTTTATAATATTTTTGGTTTATTCTGCAAAAAATTGTGCCAATTTATGCAAAATTGGTCAAAATGTACATTTGTTTATAAATATTGTTTTAATAATTAACTGTTTTTGTCTACTGGCAGAATATCATAGCAAACAGTCATTCGCAATACCTTTTTATGTGCTGTCGCTAAGAAAATGGAGCCTATTTTTGGAAAAATGTTCAAAATGTGTACCTATTTATGATAATTGTTTAAATAATTATTATTCTTTATGAATTTGAACAAAATTACAGCTAGGAGTCGCTGAACGAATGATTTCGATGAATTTAAAAAATTTGGAATTGTTTATAAATTTTTTTTAAATTAAGAACAGTTGTTCATTTGAAAAAAATGACATTGGTAAGACATTTTTGGTTGATTTTGGAAGAAATTTTTTTTCCCAAATTTTTATTTAAGGTTTTTAATTAGCTAACGATACGTACTGAATTTTGTCGACGTTGAAAGTGGAAAAGAATTTTCAATAGCAAAATATTAATTAGCAAAGAATAAACCGTGGTTAGCATTATTGAACCTTACAAGTTATAGAACACGTTTATATACTTTCCGAAGTATTTTTTAATGATAATGCCTCGAAAAATGGTTTGGCAACATTAGGAAGAACTTCTCCATACTTTTAAAAGGGAACTTATAGGTATAATAATAATCTATATAATAATAAAGAATAAACTGAAAATGTATATTCTAGCGTCTTATTCTCGAAATCAACGTCAAAAAACTGCGATAGACTTGAGGAGAACTTAGGTGAAAAGGCTAAATGTTTCTGTATAAAATTATTTTAGAAATTTAAATCATTATAAACATTTTTTTTCGGAAGTCCTAAATAGTGCTTTAAGTAATTAGGCCAGAAAATTTACATATTACTGTGAAATGTCGATGTCCAGCAACAAATAATCGATGCATTTAATTGCGACCAGGGGACTTTATTTATGCATGATACTTCTATATTAAATACTTCTTAATAAAGTCAAAAAGTTGCTTTAGAAAGGTTCAAATGACATTGGATTCGGGACTCCCCTTGCTGAAAGTAAGTCGCATATCTATACTGAAATTATGCATCTCCTCGCCCTCCCTCCCCGTCCCGCAACCCGTGAGCCCTAACCTGAAATCACATAAATTATAAACATAATCTTTATGAAATCCTTTTGGATTTTCTATTAATTCACAAGTAGAATACTTTGTCTGCACCAAGAATCTCGAAGACTCAATTTTTTATTTACGTAAACACCACTATACAATCATACTTTTCGATGACAATCTTGACAAAGAACAATGTGCATTCCTTGAAAATCTAACCTCACACTAAAAATATGAGCAGAAAATACAATTTTGACTGAATTTTTCAACTCAATGCAATTTAAGATACAAATACAATTCCGATTGTGTTCGACAATTTTAGAGACTTACGACAGAGTGTCACTTAAAACATAGACTAGATTACATAGAAACGGAGCAGAATACCAAGACCACGTTGTGCGCATATCTCAACGCGATTAAGGCAGAGTCAACCTGAAATTCAGTAAGGCGTACTACTTAATTTTAGGTAACGAAAGCCTTACATGTTATTTCAGGTTGCCTTCAACTTACTTTCAGAACTGTATATTGAATGTTAGGTGCATAATGTGCATCATGTCGAGAAATGCTTATTCCTTAAAGATAAGTAAATCCATTATTCTAGATCGTGTGTATACCTAAATTTAGTTGCTTCCTTATTTCAAGTCTTTGAAATTGAGTCGAATGTAACTTTAAGCATTTATTTTTACTGTGTAAAAACCAAAAGTGGCAGCCAGCGGTAGCACATTTGAAACTTCAGTAATTAACGAGAGTAATGATTCCTCGAAAACTTCAAAAATACGTGGTCCTTCTTGGTACTTTTGAACTCAAAAATGTTCAGTATTGAAAACTTGAAAAATGTGCATGTAAACTCTTCTTCAATTCGTAATTAATCAGATATTATAAGGTATTCAGTAGCAGCAGGTACTGAACGTTTTTAATGAATTGTAAAACCTTTGAACATTGAAATTCGTACCGAATTGAAGAAATTAATTATTTTTTGCAAACTTTCGATGACGTTGATTGTAAGCCATTTTACGATTTGGATAGACTCTAGAGACATTACTAACTTGTAAATGAAAGCTCGTGAAATTTTGTTCCTATCTACGATAACATATGTGTAAAACAATAACAATTTCCTTTTATACAAATTTTGACCCTGAGTTTTGAACAAATTTGGTGAGCTCCTGTTCCGTTGTGTGGCGCAAATGTAACACTGCGGTTTGCTGATGCAAGCCGCAGCTATGTGTCCCTCGACGCCGCACCTCCAGTAGCTTCTTATCATATTAGGAACACCGCACCTCGCTGCTAAGTGACCATAGTCTTGATAGCGGCAACACCAGATTGCCTCCCTGTTTGTCGAACCCTGCAGACGATTCAACAGATCTCAATATGGGCCGTAGGTAGAAGAAACTTCAGCACCCGCTCATCGCCCATGTTGACGTATGCCGTATGTGGTTGTGTGTATACGTCCAGGATCTCTAACCTTAATCCTACGAACCTAATAGTGTACTATTAAGTCCTCCCAAATAACTTTATTGATGGCCGAGGTTAGTTTTGTTTTCCCCTCTGGTGTTGCTCTCACCTCTATCAGGATTTCACTATTTCTGGCCTGCCTGATTCCCTCATACCTCGGCTTAGATAGTCCTATCCGCCAGCTTGATGAGAACCGCTTCGGGAAGCATGCGTCTCAGCTTCACTTTAATAATCGTCTTGGACGTGAGCTGCTTCTTCTTCGAATTTTTTCTTGTGGTTTCGGGCTCTGTTCCCTTGATGCAGGTCCTGAGCCACTTTTTCATTGATTTGGACTCGCTCACCTGCTGGTAGCTGACGCTAGGCTTTCTCACTCTTCCAAATGGCACGAGTGAGAGTCGCCTCGGCTTGCGTGTTAACGTCTGGATCCTCTCGCTGGTTATGTCCTTAGGTCGCGTTTTCGACTTATCCACTTTGAACATCTTGCCAAGTGTGTTAGCAAGATAATACTTGAAGCTATTGGACCAGCTTTCTGTCCATGTTGCGTTTTCCTGTAGCTTATCTACCACATCCAACTATCTACCACTATCTTGTCCATCGCAGCTGGCAGGAAAATTTTTCTCCTTGTCCCGCAAAAATCATGCACTTTATTAAGTGTGCTCTTTAGCTATTTAATAAGCCTGCTCGTCTTCTCAAATATTTCCTTTACTCTATCTTTGCTGCTTCAGATCGGCGAGGCCTGCCCGGCACCTTCGTGACGTCTGATTCTCCTTCAAACATTGTTTTACATACACTGTTAAAAATAGTATTAAATTTAAAATACCAATGTATATTGAAATTAATATCTCAAGTATATGAAATCGCCATTTAGGTACGTGTTTATTAAATTTCATATAGGTACATTCATGATAATCGCTCAAATAATTCTATTTTACACAAAATCAAAATAAGATTAGCAGTAATTTTCGATTTTCAATAATAAAACACGATATCTTCTACCAGTTAACCAAAATCAAAATTGGATTCCAATCGAAAAGTTCAATTACGCAAATTAATTACAGACCTAACCTACAATCAACTGTACTCACATTAAATTTCTACCATTCAAGGCAAATTTTGGAAGGAGTTCAACATGTAAGTTGCACTTTGATCATCAAAAGGAACTCATTCGACGAATTCTAGATTATTACTTCAATCGCGAATATTTGATAAGATTTGAAGAAATAAAAGCACCTTGAGTTTTCAAGCACGCTGCTATACCGACCTGTATATTAAATTTAATATGAACTGTACAGCTATTCATATTTTTATGTATATTAAATTTCAACTACCGTGTATGCAAATGACTTCATATACATTTGTATTAAATTTAATACAGATTTTTCTAACAGTGTATTTTATTCAGTTATCAGTCTCCGTAATTGACAACACGACAGGCTATGAAAATATATGGGCATATCCACGTAAAGTGCCATTTTTTATAAAAAAAAAGTCAAAAACAAATCTCAAAGCACACATTTTATACTTTTTTCCTATGTTCTACATACATGTAGAAACGCATTTTTCAGCTTGGTCAACATCTTTGCGCATGCGCGCAGTTTGCACAAAATATTGAAATTAATAAATCCATAAAATCAATTAAATGAATGGTATTTTATGAATGGAAGGTGAAAGAGTGTTGTTTATTCTTTTTTAATGCTCAGGATTAGTGTGTGAATTACCACCTTCTTGATTTAGAATATACTGGGTGTTTTTGTTAACTTGAGACATCGAAATATTTCGAAAAATACGCATCCTATGAAAAAAATATCCGTTTGAAAACTTTTTATTTTCGAGGTGGGAAAGCGACTTTGGAAAAATTTACCCCCCCCCCCCAGGAAGCAGGAGTGAGGGTAACTTTGTAATTTCAAATGGGAACCCCAATTTTTGATCAGATATTCAGATTCTCCTCTATGAAATACGTAAGATTTAGTCGAAAATTTGTTTTCGTTACGTGAAAAAAACCCACCCCCTCTCTCCAGGGGGGATCAAAGTCGCTTTTCCCCCTCGAAAATAATAAGTTTTTATTACGGATATTTTTTTCATAGGATGCGTATTTTTCAGATATTTCGATGACTCAAGTATTGGAATTTATACGTATAAGATGTATCACGAAATATTAACTTTCAATAAAGTAAGCAAATAAAATGTTGTTCAACGTTTCATCCAATTTTTGTATTGAAAGTTGGTTAAAAACTGGATCGAATATATTTTTCTATTATTAAACAACTATTTTCAATTTAACACTTTTAAGAAAAATTATAAATTTTTTTTGAACTCTTCTCCAATTCAATTGGTTAGAAAAGGGTTAATTTATTATAATAATGACAGATTTACTTGCCAAAAGTTTGATATAAAATCTATTTTTTATTTTTTATTCCAACTAATATGATGTTAGTTTGCAAAAAACTTTGGGCCTTCTGAATAGAAAAACCTTTTTGCCAAACAAATATTTTCATACGAGTAATTCGATGGAAGCAAGTAATATTTTTCAAATATTTTACCATTTTTTGTAATATTTCAAAACATTCTGAATTCTTGTAAAACAGTTCCAGACAAAAGTTATTCCTTTCAATAAAACGGAACTTTTTTATGAAACAAAATTTTTTTGTTGGCGTGTAACTTTTGAAGAAAATCCATTTATATCCATTTTCGCTGAAATTTTGGATTGGACATTTTAGCCTTAAATTGGGCATAACTTTTGCGCGCACTGCAATGTTAACTTTATCCGTGGTAAACTTCTTCGCCCCAACATACTGCTTAATTTTCGTGCGCATAGAAGAGTGTGCTCCAAGTATTCTTGGAGTAAAGTACGATGATGGAGTGGACATTTTTTCGCCAAATTCGAAATGTTCGATATTTGAATGGGTTATACTTCGATAATTTCAGGAGCACATCTTTTTCCTTTATATGGTGTCAACTAGCCACCAAAATCTAATGAAAAACGAAATATTTTTGACCTAGGTGGTTGCGCGCACTTTCCACAACTACAGACCTTGGAGCGGACATTTGAATTGTAAAAGCGGTGACAAGACTTTGAGATTTTCTTGCTGAGTTATGAATCGAAGCACAATGTTAAATCCGTGAAATTTCAGTAACCTATACTCCACTGAACTAGCATGATTTTCCTCGGAATTTTTGAACATTGCGCGGAGAAGCTGTGAGCATGCAAAGCATTCAATTTGTAGCTGGTGACAAATATTACACAGGTATATTTTTGGGATTTTTTCCAACTATTATATGTTGTATTTTTTTAGGAGGGCTTCTGTAATGACTGCAAGCTTTTATTTCTTTTTTAGGGACTCTGTCTGTAAATTTTCATTCAATATAACTTGTATTTCAAGTGCTGGTTTGCCTATAATATCACGGTGACAGAAAAATGACACTTTCCGTGGAAACGCCCATATACACTTCCGCAGAGGCCCACATCCCACGCAGCCTTCAGCATGATTGTTGTTGTTTTTTTTTTCAATTAAAATATAGTAAAATGAAACAAAATAATTGACTCTAAACGGGGATTTGAATAATAATAAAACAATAATAAGGTGTCAATTTATTATTGAATTATTATTGTGACCCCCATTTTCAGAGTTAATTATTTAATTTTTTGTTACTTCTTGTTAAGTCTGTCGTCGAATCTAGAACAGTAAGATAGATCATCAAATGTAACAGTATATTTACTAATAAGAGCAAAGCACGCGGTGCATGCAGGGTGCAAGGCATATTTTTCGCACTTTGCGATAGGAGCATTTTTGAATAATAATGATAAAAATTATTTATGTTATAAGACCATTATTGATAATCATTTAATTTTATTTTAAGTTGAAAACAAAATTTTTTGGTGAAAGTTTTTGATACGAATTTATTACGAACCAAGTTAGGCTAATCCTAATTATTGTTAAACTCTTATACGATACTTCCGAATCAATACGACCTGATAAGAAGCAAATTAAAAAATATTGAAAAGTGGATTTGGATTGAACATCGCTTTGGTGTAGGGATTATAAAGAATTTAAATTTTACTTTGGTTTAGTTTGCATTCATTTGAATTGGATCGAATACGAAGTTCAGAATGATTAGGATTCATAAAAAAATCAAACACTTAATTTAAGTCGAAAATTTATATTATTTTAAGGTGCAATAAAAAGAAGCATATGAAACATGAAATTAGGAATGTGTTTCAATTATTAAAGTAAGCAAACGAAACGACTGAAATTCAGGTAGTAAAGACTGAAAATTAAGGTATGAAACACCCGAAATTCAGATAGTAAAGACCTGAAATAAAGACGATATTTTAATGAAAATGTAGTGTATGGTTGAGATAACCTTGAATTAACGAATCTTCATTCTGAAAATAAGTCGCATATTTATGCTAAATTATGGATATCCCCCCCCCCCCAACCCCGCCCTTAACCCTTGAGTCCTAACCTGAAATAAATTACATAAATTAAAAAGGTAATCTTTATAAAATCCTTTTGGATTTTCTATAAATTCGAAAATAGAACACATTGTCTGCACCAAGAATCTCGAAGACTCACTTTTTCATTTATGTGAACGTCACTTTACAATCATACTTTTCGATGACAATCTTGACAAAGAACAATATTCGTTCCTTAAAAAACTTTCTTTCCACTAAACATATGGGTAGGAAATACAGTTTTGACTTTGAAAAACAGTAAATTGACTGTTCTCGAATGACTTTTTAGCTGAATACAATTTAAGATACACAAAAAAATCTGGTAGTGCTCGAGAATCATAGCGATTTATGACAAAGCGTGACTTCAAACGCGGACCAGATTATAGTAGGGATGGGCGATACTCTCGAAAAGATCGATTCATGAATCGATCCAGGATCGAATTTATTAAGATCGATTCAGCGAAAAAATCGAATCAGAAGAATCGATCTTTTATCAACATGCTGTTGGATGCTGTTGGAATATAAAGTGCAGGCAATCAGAGGAGGTGTGAAGCAAATTAAATGGAATTGGATATTGGAATATAAAAAGTACCACATTGCAATCCAAACCAAAATCTGATATTCGAACAACTAATATATAAATATGATTTTATTTACATTATTCTTTCTTCTGTCAAAGATAATATCTTTGCTTCGGTCTACTGAAATATACTCAAATATACTTATATCTGTCATGGTCGAACAAACTATGGTCTCGCCACGCCCAAGTAAAAAAAAGTCAACCAATCAGACGGCTCGCTACACATGCAACTTTGATGCCATAAAAAGTTTCGGACTGAGATGCATTCTGGGGCACAATAGGAAAAACTATAGGAGCAATAAAGATAAAAAATGTACGCCGTAGTCACGAAACTATAGGACGGACATATTAATAAATAAAAATGAAAAAATCGCTTTTTCGATTCTGGGGGTAAAGAATCGATCCAATAAAAAAATCGACTCGCAAAGAATCGATTCAAAACATCGATCTTTTGAGTGAAAAAGATCGATCTTTGAAGAATTGATCCAGAATCGCCCATCCCTAGATTATAGAAACGAAGCAAAATATCAAGGCCACATCAGGCACAAAACCTGAAATTCCGTAAGACGTACTTGTTACTTTCAAGTAAGTTGCAGCCGAGAAATGCTTAAATCTCATTGAAGACAAGTGATCGCTTTATTCATGATAATTTGTATATTTAAATTTAGTTTAATTCTTGATTCAAGTCAAAACTAAAACCAAGTCGAATATAACTTTAAGTTATAGTTACGTGAAGTATTATATATTTTCAAAAAAATGCGGAAAACCGATCAATTAATTTTTTTTAACGTAGCTGAGCCGATTTTCTAGCGGCAAATATATGTGACGTGCGCCGAAGAAAGGGGGCTTACTCTGGAAAAATGGAAATCGAGGTTTTTATATCTTTCGATAGTTTTTGAGTTGCTCTTTTTAATGAAACCATCGAAAAAAAATTCCGAGCGTTATTATTGCTAATAATTGAGTTGATAGGTACCCGAGAAATCGTGATTTCGCTCGAGATCCCGTGAAACACCTCCCACCACTCACGACAAAATCTCCGCGTCTCATCTTTACCCCGTCCGTGAGCAGCGCAGCTATATGCGTGAGAATGTAGTGGCAAGCGGAGAGGGAAGATTTCGTGGTCTTTTCTCTCTTCTAAAAGTCGCGTCTATCGGGTCGACTTCGACCGCTTGTCCTGAAAAATCTCGCTTTCCAGAGTAAGCCCCCTTTCTTCGGCGCACGTCACATATGTTAAAAAAGTTGGGAATGAATAAAGCGATTTTATAATGATTCGCCCAAATACGTTTAAACGTGTACAACAGTTATTTCGAGAAACATGGATTAAAAAAATTCTTTTGTATATGTATAACTAAAAAACTCTTTTATTTGGTGGGCCAGAATTTCATCGGATTACTAC
The DNA here is from genome assembly GCA_932178445.1 of Andricus quercusramuli. Taxonomy (NCBI): domain Eukaryota; kingdom Metazoa; phylum Arthropoda; class Insecta; order Hymenoptera; family Cynipidae; genus Andricus; species Andricus quercusramuli. The sequence continues at coordinate 11,320 of CAKNXH010083724.1, forward strand.
ACTAATATCTTGCTACAATCTCGTAAGAATAGGATTTTAATTTATATCTGTCTTAATACATTTAATTTTAAGTTTCCGAATTTGGCTTATATTAAATCAAGCTTTTCCGAAGATATTTATTACTTGGCGTAAATCACTTATCTTATTATATCCCTACTACTACTATTATCCCTACTATATCTTGTTTAGATAGGAGCATTCTTAGGACTTATTTTCATGGATCATTTTTATTTTATCAAAGTTTCATCAATATGATATTATTTAGTTATTTTTATTTTTTTATTTCCGTCACCCCGCGACGCTGTTTCAATTTTTTCAGGGTTAATGCATGCTAATTTTCAGGTCTACAATTAGCACCGAGGGACAACTTGTTTCCTTTTTTTCTTATTGGCGTTTAATTCTTTTCGTCACACATTGCTTTGTGTTCCAGGAACTCCTGAAATATAACCAAATTAGTCTCAGTAGGTATTTTTTTTAAATTAATTTATAATTAATGTTACTTTATGTAGTTACTTACATATTAGTAATATACTACAAGTGGTATTCTTGAATGTGCGATCTGATTGATAGATAGCATCAATAAGATTCAGGGTACCGAGCTGCATTAACGATATATTAAATACTTTATCATTTTTTTATGACCGAACGATGATAAGGAATCTGCCACAAGCCGGGATCACATAGCATAGGCATCACTTGATTGATTAAAAATAGGATTTTATCAAAGCAACATATATACATATTGCGGGGATATGAAACGATTTCCTCTCACTTTATCTGTCGTCAACCCTCTGAACCGGAGTACTTTAATTCAATTTTGTTCGCAGCTCATCGATCAATCGCTTTGATTCAATCAACATATTAGTTCCATTATTGAAGCTGAAGGATTTCGATGGTACGTGTCCTACATCATAAGTTCCACAATGCATGAAATTTGAAAAATGGTAAAAAATGTAGATGACGTATTGACAGAAGGTAACGAACTTTGAACTCATGCAGAATGCTGTTATGCAATTCGCAACATGCGGTGTCAGTTACTACAGTGTATGTTAAATGCTTGCTATTATTGGATTTATAAAGATTTTCAAGTTGACATCATGAAAATTAATTACAATTTAAAGAAGAAGTATTTCCGGAGTATAATTAATGTAAAAATATTCGTTTCCATTAGAAATTAATAGAATATATGAAATGTTCAAATGCAATCTCCAAGTAAGATTCCACGATGGAGAAATAAATTCTCTGATGTCGAGAGGACATTTGGTCCGGTCGTAATTCTTCTTTATAGAGGAGGCTACGTAGTTCCGTATCAAGATTTACCTATAGTCACCTAGTTTTCGAAGCAATGTCTCCCGTAATGGTAAAAAGAGCACCCTGGCTTTTCTTACATCATTTTTGTGAGTTAATTGCTTATTCGCAGGAAAATTAACGTTTATCATATATGTTAACCCTTTAACGCCGAGAATGCCCCTTTGGATACACCACTCTTTCTGCGATTATAACTCATGCAATTCAAGGTATAAAAAATTGAGAGAAACATATTTTTGAAGCTTAAGATCTCTTCTTTCCGACGGTGGGCATAAGAATGTAATAAAATGTTGTTAATTGTGGAAAAATATTGTTTAAACAAAACAAAAACACGATTTTTTCTAATTTTTTTTTTATAGAATCGAGTTTTCCGAATGGTTCCCAGTGTGCAATCTACTTGGAACCTCAACAACCGGTGGAATAAATGCCTAAGCTTTCAGAATACATGGTTCCGAGATCAATTTTTTATCTTAGTGTGTTCAAAATGGCTCGTTAATGACAAAATTTTTGCGAAGACATTCATGATTTTTTTTCTCAAAAAGTATGATCTTTTCGAGAAAGTGCAAAAGAAGAAAAAGTTCTTAGATTCACTCAAAGAAAACGTGAGAATTTTTCCAGAAAGTTTTAAATTATTTTTTTTGATTTTGCAATTTGTCAATTTTTGAAAAATTAAAAAATTGCTCCAAAAATACAAAAAAAAAATCCAGGTGAATTCTTTGTTTGATTCTAACAACTTTTTATTCCTGAAAATTTTTGCTATAAGCTCATGGTTCTCAAGAAAAAAATTCACAAACGTCATCATTCTTGATCATGTAAATTTTCGATGTATCTGCGCTTCGATGAGTGTTTGAGCCTGCATTGATGAAAGAAGGTGTGGAAAGAAACGAATTTTCATCAAGGCCTAAGCTGGTGAAAAAACACCGAAGGAAGATACACTGAGCGAAGAATTCCCCAGTGGTTCGGGTTTACACCCCAGTAGTTGGGGTGGTTTCTCTTTTTTTCTGTTTCACACGAAGTATTGGTGCGCTCACACGACTGAGTCGTGCGGGCACCCCAACCATTCGGGTGCTCACCCGAAACAGTAGCGGCCGAACTGGGTGTCTTCTGTCATAACTGCAAAGTCTAATCAAGAGTCTGCTATCGAAAATATGGATACGAGCTTAATGATAAATGAAGTTTCGACAAATAAAGAGACAGATAGAGAGGTTATGTTAGACGGTGCAGAAGAATCTGATGATTGCTCATACGAAGACCATGAAAATGAAGAATATGTGCCAAAATTGCGGAGAAAGCAAAAAAATGAATCTATAAGACTATTCAACCAAGATAGTTTGAACGATTTCATCAGGAGCATGGGTCTTCCTAAAGATGCTTCTGAATATATGGCAGCTGAGTTAAAGAGCCGTGGAATGGTAGATCAGGGGACGAAGTCATCTTTCTACAGGAATCGAGAAAAGAAGTTTGTCAGTACTTCAATAAAGATGAAGAAGGTATGTTGGTATATTGCAGAGACGTTAACGGTTTGATGAATTAACTCAAAAAGGATGTTTACGTTCCAGAAGAATGGAGATGGTTTATAGACTCGTCAAAACAAAGTCTTAAGGTAGTGCTGCTTAACAATGGAAATGAGTACGCAAGTCTACCAATAGCGCATTCAACAAAATTAACAGAAAGTTACGAAAACGTCCAATGTGTATTCGAGGAAATTGAATATGACAAACATGAGTGGCAAGTTTGTGGTGATTTGAAAATCATAACCATTCTCCTTGGTCAACAATCAGGATATACAAAGTATCCCTGCTTTTTGTGTTTGTGGGATAGCAGGGATCGCACGAATCATTACAAGAAAAAGGTTTGGCCAATAAGAGAACAACTTGAACCTGGAAATCATAATGTACTTCAACAACCTTTAATTGATCCATCAAAAGTATTGCTCCCGCCTCTGAACATTAAACTTGGACTTGTGAAACAATTCGTCAAAGTTTTGAATAAAGAAGGAACATCTTTTCAGTACTTGACAAATGAATTTCCTCGATTAAGTGATGCTAAATTGAAAGAAGGAGTATTTGATGGACCTCAGATCCGTAAAATGTCTTACGACGAAAATTTCATCAAGACAATGACAGGCTTAGAAAAAGCTGCTTGGCTCAGTTTTCGAGATGTTGCTCAAAACTTCTTAGGAATTTACAGAAGTAATGACTACAAAGCAATCGTAGCAAATATGGTGAGGAACTATCGACGCTTGGGATGTTTGATGAATCTCAAACTTCATTTCATGGAGTCTCATATTAGCTATTTCCCTGAGAACTTAGGCGATTACAGCGAAGAGCAAGGGAAGCATTTCCATCAAGATCTAAAAGACGCTGAACTTCGATGGCAAGGAAAATGGGACGTGAATATGTTGGCTGACTACTGCTGGCTGCTAAAGAGAGATCAAGTACCTGGCGATGAAGATGGTGATAGTTCGAAGAGAACTAGAAATCCACTGCATAGATCCTTTGACAATAAAAGAGAACGTTATAGGCGAAAGAAAGAATAAACGCAATGCCAAAATGCCATACCGTAACTCTCGTTTAGTCCTGATTCGTTGGGTTAAAGGAGATTCAGATTCGAATTCAGCTACCCTTAAAACATGTAAAAGTCAAATTTTGGAACAGTGACACATTTTTCTTCAGATCTAACTTTGATATGACCTTGATCTGACCTTGACCTTGGCGCCCTGGGGTCAAATAGGCCTCGGATTCAGACTTAGCGACCCCCACAACATATTAGTATGGTAGTCTAGTCCAATGTAGCTTATTTACCATTTACCCATATAAATCATCTATATATTTAAATGAAATGACCTTAACATGACCTTAGAGGTCGTCATAAAAATATGAAAACATACATATCTTGACGTAAAATCTTCCGTTCTTTCATAATCTGCAGTCGGAAATTTGTTTGTAGAGAAATGAACGAAATTGACCTTGAATTGACCTTGACTTCGACTCGCTGAGTTCAAATGGACCCCGGATTCGGATTCAGCGACCCAAAAAACATGAATTATAGTAGTTATCTTCACACAAAATACTTTTCTGTCCATTTGACCTTCAAATTCCCTTGACCCAGATGTGCTGGGGTCAAACGGACCACGGATTCGTGCTCAGCGGGTCAAAATACATGGGAATATATGTGTTGCATCTTTAGAACAGAAAAGTGTTTTTTTTGTGTGCCGGTGTAATCAACGCGCAGCGCTATGAAGTGTAATATGCAACAAAAGAACTCGTTTTTGAAAATTTTTTGATTTACGAGCTCACGCAACTAGATGGGCGATATATAGATTATTATATTGAGATATTATATATTATATTATTATAATTATAATTATAATTATAAATATTATATATCATATCCTTTCCGTTTTTTTTATGTTTGTTAAAAAATCACAAACATGTTTCGACTCGGATCCGAGTATTTTTCAGGGCGTAATTCTGCAGATAATACAATATATGATGGAAACCTCAAATTTCAATAATAAATAAGAGATCAGAGACGTCACATGTGACCATTCGCGAGGAAAGGGACCTAATGCGTCAAAGCTGAATTTTACAGGACTTGCGATCGTAGCAGAGCCCGCAAGCCAGAATTTGAGTAGTGGGGATGCGTCTACGAACAGCACCCCCTCCACTTACCACTACACTTTTACGCACGAGCCAGTAGAGCTGAGTAGAGCTCACGGACACGTCGCGTGCAGCTGTAGTGGTAAGTGGTGGGGCTGGCTTTCGTAGACATCTCGTTCGGACTCCCCGTAAGCTCATCATGCCTATGTTTGTAGCTTGATAACAAGAAAAGTAATTAACTTAAGAAAATTTTGATTATTGGAAATTAAAGAGTGTTGATAAAAAATTAAAAAATTAAAGCAGTGTTGGGCGCGGTTAGTACTTGGATGGGTGACCGTCTGATACTACTGCGTTGCTGTTGGCAGTCGTGGGTGTGGTGAGCCCACACTTGTAGTTATTTACTACAAGAAACTATCCACCTAGAAACACTACCCGTATCGGCTAGTGTCACGCCTACCCCTAGAGGCTCGCCGAAAGGGAAATGGCTTAATGGTATAAAAAAAAAAAAAGAGTAACTCATAAACTATCGATTGGCGTAAGAAAATGAAAATAGTTTTTTTCCGCATTAGGCCCCTTTCTTCGCGGACGGTCACACATAATAAATTTTATTGGCGATGAGACTTTCGCAGTCAGTTGTGCTGCATTCGAGCGAGATGATACGAGAATCGATCGATGATTTACTTAATCTCGGTTTGCCAATACGATACTCTAATATCGTCTCGTCTTATTCGATCGCGGTTCTTGAGAAAGCGATCGATCGTAGCGAGATTCTCGTTTTTTACCAGCTATTTTTACAACAAAAATGTTGATTTACACACAAATTTGAATTTTAGTGTTTTCTATAAATTTTCTATCAATATTTTCATTATTATGAGACTATTAAAAACAACTGTGTTATTCAAATTTATTTTTCTATAGGAAATTTTGCTTTTATATATTTTCATATTTATAATTGATATTCATGAAACACAAACTCAAATATTATAACTATTTTATATGACATTTACCTTCAAAACATTTCTGAATGTAAAGACAATTCTGAATTTTTTACGTCGCAAATATTTTATCCTGACAAATGAAATTAAACCAATTTGTACTATGTTGGTATAATTTTGTTTAAAAAATCAGATCTATCTATTCAAAATACTAAAAAATCTAATGTTTTACAGAAATAGTATTTATTTTGTTATTAATTTTCCTATGAAAGTCTCATGTCTATATTATGAAGGAAATTGTACAATTTTTTTAGAATGCAGTTCATCTTATATATTTTATTTGCATATATGCATAAAAATACTTTTTTACAGTGACATGAGACGATATGATTGGTAACAAATGAACGCACGAGAAGTTGGTTGTAGAATATGTTTCGAAAACAAACGAGACCGATCGAAATATTTCAAATTCTCGTATAGAAATGCAGCAGTAGCAGTCGAAATATTTCAAATTCTCGTATAGAAATGCAGCAGTAGCAGTCAGCAAGTGAAATTTTGATTACTTAGAAACTGAAGCATAATTTTGAAAGTCATGTCAACAATATTTTCATTTGCCTTTGTCTAGAAGTAGAAACATAAAGTTTGATATGTAAATAGAGTTTATAAGGAACGTATATATTTTTGGAAAATTGATACTTGCAGGAGATAAATCCTAGAGTAAATATATAAAATTTAACTATTTTACATTTTAAGATGGTACTTAATAGTATATTACATGGAGCACCGTCTTTTCATGATGAGAGCAGTGTTTTTGGAACCAGTGGTAGGTAGTGGTAGGCGAAAGGAGAGTTTAGGGTCAATCCGCAAGCCGTGAAACACGCTCATTTTGTACGGATACCATAAAAAAGCCACATGGCAAGTTAAATGATTGTGAATTTGTACATCCCGACGTCGATTCTACGAACTTTTCGGGTGGAGTGCTCAGGTTATCGAGGTCGCTTGGAGGAAGAGTGAAGTTGCGCAATATATATGTACGCATGAATAAATAATAGCGGGTCTTTTGAATTTCTAAATATGTACAAAATCTATGATAAATTTATTTGCATTTCTCGCTTCAGAGAGAAAATTGAAATTCATTACATAAAATGATTGAAGTTTATTACTTTACCTATAAAAATCATTCATATCTGAAGATACAGAACAAAAAGAATGTGAAAAGACTATAAAGTAAAATTACTCGAATTATAATTCAAATCTCTTTATTTTCTGATCACAATCATAATTTGTATTTTATAATACGTTATTCCTTATGTAAAACAGTGATAAATTTTAATTTCAAATTGTAAAGCTTTTTCGGGTTCCAATCGTGTGCCGAACTATGAATGTTGCCGACGTTTCGTAAACATTGCAGTTCACTTCTTCAGGGCTGACCTGAAACAGTCTTATCTAAATGCGATACCGACAAACTAAATTCTGATTTTTTTCGTAACAGAATAATTTGTTTGTATCAAACCTCTCTCCCTAGGAATCGCGTGACCTCATAGCTGGTTGGAGGGCTTAAGAGACTCATCGGAATATAGCTCTGGAATAGATCTGAAATATATGAGCAGGGGGAGCTGACGGACCCTAGAAGCTGGGGCCTAAGAAAAGGAGCAATCCTTCCAGGGAGTGATAGGAAAGCTTCCTTCAGATCTTGAAGGACAATATCAGGCTTTGTAGCACTGATACGTTGAGTGGTGGAGAATGAGAAATTCCAGTAGATCAACACCATAGCAGTGCCTGTGATGGTAATATAACAATTTTAGAGTCGCATTGTGTCTCTCTATGTAACCTTAGCATGCATACTTTGAGCATCCACTTAGAACATGTCCACATGTTTCTGGCTCTTGCTTGCACGCTCAGCAGTTGGTACCACCTACAGGTACGTCCTTTATGAGGTCACGGTAAACTGAGGTGTCTACAGCGCTGTCTTGACAGGCAAAAAGAAATCCCTCAGTCTCCGATCTCAATCCAGCAGACTTGAGAAACATATTTTTTCAAATTTAAATAAAAATTATATTTTTGTTCTTAGAGGAGGTGAGAATGCATTTACGTACTGAGTGTGGGACTCGACCTGGAAACGGTAATACTCACTAAACTCACCTCTTCTTTCTACCAACCCGTTTCCTCGGAACCGCTTTCGCAATACTTCAAGGCCATGGGGGTGAGGCCACTAAGCCGTGCTTCGGCTCCCACTTGTTACTGTCAGCTTGGCATTCTTCAAACCGTCATCCAACCAGGATGCACGCATCGTCCTCAGCAGTGTGGTGGTACCACACAAGGGGCTCGTCGGCCTTCGGCAACCTGGTTGAGTATTTTCGGTTAGGCAGTGCGTCCTTGAGGCTCCTTCATCGAGGTGACCTCTCTGAACGCCCTGCATCTCATCGTCCCCGGTTGATGATCAGACTGTGGCTTCCCTTCTGCTACAGCGTAAAGGAAGCACTGTGGCGTACTTTCGCACGTCGCAGCCTCATCCCCCTCTTTGCCGCAACTCCAACAGGCCGTTCTTCTGTCACAGCCATTGCAGCCCGCCGCCATATGGCCAAAGCCTAGGCAGCGGTAGCATCGCAGCACCTCCGTCTTCTTCTGCACGCGACAGGACACCCATCCCACCTTAAGTTCTCCCGTGCGGAGATGCCTTGCCGCCAGTTCTTCTTTCATTCAGACAAAGGCCTAAAGATGGCCTCTGAAGGCCTTCTTAGTCATACTCACCTTTATATCCTCGCTCGCTGCTGCACCGAAGTGTTTTAGGACAGCAGCTTCCACTTCCTCCACTTCGGTTGTCGTGTCGAGGTCCAAGACCTCGACACCGACCGCTTCCCTTATGACCGCCGACAGCTTGGATCTGCCATCCGCTGCCGGCCCCACCTCTACCAGAATTTCCCCATGTCGGGTTTGCCTGACACCCTTGATTTTGACACCAAGGCTGTCCGGCTTCACATTCTTTTCCAGGTCTTTGAGGACCTCGGCGTAGCTCGAACCCTCGGCCGGTCTTATCAAGACCGCTTCGGGCGAATGTTCGTCTTCGACACGTTCTTCTTGCTGCTTTCGAGCGCAGTTGTTATTGTCCCTACATTTTGCGTCTTCGGAGTTGAGAACGCCACAGTGGTAGTGCGGGTCCTTGGTTTCTTGACCCTCTGTCTGACATTGCCGCAACGGGACTCATTGAAGGTTCCGTCTCACGAATTCCGAGTTGAGCAGTGGCAGCCTCCACAGCTTCGTCGGTTTGAGTCCCGCTTTGGCTCGCATCTTTCCTCACCTTCGCTTTATTAAGGTACTTTCTACAAACCTCCTTTCCAATGTACCTTATTGCGTCTTTGTAGGCAGAATCAGCAAAGCCTATGTAAAGCTCCAACCAGCCTACTACACGCTGCGCCTTTCTGAGTCCATCCCTAATTGGCATGAATATATTGCGCTTCGAGTTGCAGAATTCCTGCATTCCCTCCAGCACATCTTTCAGGTCTTCCAAGAGTTTTCGACTCCGCTCCATCTCCTCATACGCATCCATTACCTCCTGTTTGGCAAAGGTCTTTTGACTGATGTCAAACTCCTCTACAACGTCCAATTCTCCATCTAACTCCTCACATATACTCCGGTTTAAGTTTTGTTTATTCGACTGTATGTTGTTCCACGAGTAGCTAGGGAAATAAAGGTCCACCCCTGCAGAGCCCCGCATGCGGGGGTAAGGTCTGCATACTCTAGGAGGCGACCTGGTATCCTAGAGACACCGCTTATGACACCACACCCCTGGTGCCATGCAGTCTTCGGCACGGTTGTTAACGCCTTGAGTTGGAAGTTTTTCCTTCGGGACCATCCCTGGACCATTGTCCGCGACTGCTTATTGAGTTGTGTAACCGTATTCAGCAGAAACTCTCGGTACAGGGGCTCCCTATCCTCAACCCGGGTCTAAGGTTTCAGAGCACTACTCTATGAACTGATTCTTGGAAGGTATATTACATCAGAGAGGGAACTAGACCGGAGGGGGTTGGCTAGATTCTAGCTCTAATACTCCCCGAAATCTCAGTCAGGATCCTCGGGGCTCTGGATTATTGACCCCATCAAGGGGCGGGTGGGGCCACCTTCCGGGTGACCCACCTGGGCACCTTTGGGGGTTCACAAGCGTCCCGCAACGCCTCGAGTCGACCTATCGGTCTGAGACGGGAATCTCTATGATGCAGATTAATTTATACCACAGCAAAGGCGACTCGGTGGTTTTCACCAGGCGTGTGGCAGTGATGTAGACAGGGGTACAGAAAATTCTCAATCATAGTGATACTCCCACATTCAAGACTAAAACCAGGAGTGAGGTTCTCGATTTAACTCTATGTTTGGAACGACTAAGGAGCAGGATAGTGGGCTGGAGAGTCTCTGATGACGAGTCTCTCGCAGTCCACAAATATATCTTGTTCCAGTTAGCCCTACGGAAACCAGCAATTTCAAAGATCAGAAATCCCAGGAATATACTTTAGGACTCATTTAAAGAGAAACTCAAAGGCAGGCTTGTGGAATTCTCCACAAGCTGCGGTGCCGTAGATGAGTTAAAGCATAAAATCAACTTGCAGGAAAGAAGAACGTGACCCTTATATGAGTTCCTGGTCACACAGGGATCAAGGGAAACGAAAAAGCGGACCAGCTGGCGAAATTGGGTGCAGCAAGTAATTATATGGGACTGAAGCCGGTACTGGGACTAGAGTCTTGTTGCATCGGAATAATCGCTAAAAGCTGGATCCGGACGGAGCATTGGTAATACTGTGAGCAAATCCAGAGTTGCCGACAGGCGAAAGCCATCCTGGGCAATACGTAAAGGTTGGAGAGATCTAGGGAAATCCTCTCTTGTCTATAAACTTATCCTAGCCTAACTTGTCTCAAACATTTTTATTCTTATTTAGCTTCCCCATATCTCCGGGTTACATTTTTATCGCAATCAGAATTCAAGCCTCCTCCAATTTGTAGTCAGTGTCGCATTTTGAGATTGGCAACTTCCACATATATTTCCTCAAAACTGGATTCATTTATCTAATCAAGCTGGTCTGACCTGAATTAAGCTTGAGAGGGGACTTTTGTCTTATGTTTAAATGTTGCTTCAGATTTTACAGAATGCTTAATTCGATTTCCTAAAAAAATTCCGATTTTGTTGTTTATCTAGTTCTGCCCTGCTATTTTTCAAATATCAAAATTTGTTTAAATCAGGTCGCAACCAATATACTACATTTACCTAACCCTTTAATTAGATACAGTCAAACCTCGATCCTATTAACCTCAATATCGTGAACTTTCCCTCATCTGGTGCCCCCGCCACTAGTCGCCCTGATTGCTTTTGACGTTTGCGCGGATGTTGTCCCGCATGTGCACATAATCGATAATATTTAATATGTATGTAACACAAATAAATATGTAAACGCAGTACAGAGAAAAATTGCGTGAAAAATGAGTGCAAAGGTTAAATGTAACAAAAAAGCACTTAATAGGATACTACTAGTTACCAAGTTTGAAAGTTAAACGGGCTAATGATTTGTGGAAAAGCGCGCATTTTAAATAAGAAAATGAACAAGATGAACAATTCTTCTGATAATTTTAAATCAAGCCATGGTTTGTTGGAACGTTTTAAAAGAAGGCACGGAATTAGAGAAATCACTCGACGAGTGTAAAACTATCTGCTGATGTTGAAGCAGAGATACAATTTTGTTTCAACTTCGACAGCCTTCTTGAAGGAGAGAAATACCTTCCGAATTTAGTTTTCAGCGCAGTCGAAACTAGTATTAACTGAAAAAGTCCACCAATAAAATTTTTGCATTTGAATATGAAACTGACTGTAGAGGTAATGCTCATGTCATGAATTTTTTTATGGTAGCCGCGGAAAATGAGCGAGTTCTACTGCTTCCGAATTGAGCATAACATCTCTCTTTTCAAGCGGCGTGCGTGGACCGAGTATATAATGTTGAACCACGCAGTAGAACAGTGGTGTTAGGGTGCGAGGTCAACATTTCATACCAGGAACAAAATTGTGGCGCATGCGCGGTCGCACGTGGTTAGAAAGAGAGGGAGATATGCCGATGTTTTCAGACAGGAGCAGCGAGGAATACAAAACGGTCCACGGCGTGCTTTAACTCATCTACTGTACCGTAGCTTGTGGAGAATTCCACAAGCCTGCCTTTGAGTTTCTCTTTAAATGAGTCCTAAAGTATATTCCTGGGGTTTCTGATCTTTAAAATTGCCGGTTTCCGTAGGGCTAATTGGAACAAGATATATTTGTGGACTGAGAGAGACTCATCATCAGAGACTCGCCAGGCTACTATCCTGCTCCTTAGTCGTTCCAAACATAGAGTTAAATCGAGAACCTCACTCCTGCCTTTAATCTTCAATGTGGGAGTATCACTATGATTGAGATCACTATGTTGAAGTGTGCGCTCCCCCACACTGTATGATCGGAGTCTGCGTCTTAACCAAACAGCAGTTGAATCCTGTTCTCCTGGCAGAGCTGAATCGGAGCCTTCACCTATCTAGGAGGCAGGGGCCCCTCAGTATCGCCCGGGAAATCAGCCGAGACGATACACATGTCTAGTCTTTCTCCGCTTTTGCTCCTATGTGTCACCTTCATAGCAGTGATAACCTTATGCTCACGCTGATTGGTGTCGCCGCAGAGGTATCCAGGAGAATTTCGTAGTGCGAGAGATAGAGACAGAAGTGTGATGCAAAGAAGCAAAGGGCTCATACTATCCCCTTGAAAGACGCCCCTCTGGAAGGTGACGTTGTTCGTCGTCAGACGATAATTCCTAGATGAGATGGTGAATCTAGTTTTCCAAAGAGGCATCAATCTCTCTATGCATCTCACTATGTGTGGATGTACCTTCAAGTTTTCCAACAGACAGATGATAAGTCTATGAGAGGTTGAATCAAAAGCTTTCCGGTAGTCAATCCAGGCCATTGACAGGACGCGCTGACGGGCTGCAGCGTCTTTACAGACACACCTGTCAATCAGCATGTTCTCTCAACAGCCTGCTACACCTTTTTTCGAGCCACGTTGCTCGTACATCTCTCGCCATACAGGCTCAATTCGTCGAACAATCCTGTTGTTCAGGACAGCTGTAAAGATCTTATACAATGTGTTCAAACAAGTTATTGGCCTGTGATTCTCTGGTTTGGACAAGTTGCCTTTTTTCGGTAGGAGTATGTTGCGTCCTAACAACAGCCACTGCGGAATAGGCGTCTCCGACTTTAAATATGAGGTGAATATGCGGGCAAAATGTTGGTGTATAGAAGTAAACTTCTTCCACCAAAGGTTCTTGATACAATCTGTTCCAGCACCAGAAAAGTTCTTCGTACCTCTAAGTGCTTTTTTCACCTCTTCAGCAGTGACCGATGGGCACTCCTCCTCAGATTTTATGAGACTGTTGCAAAACTCCTTGCAGCGGATGATATTGTCAGTATCTTCTTTCAACTTTAGTGTTTTCGGGATCTTGTACACCTCTCTCCAAAAAGTCTCTACCTCCTTGGGCTTGGGAGGATTTTTTACAAAAACAGGGGGATGACTGAAGAGGTGTGATGGGTCAGCGAGAAGTTGTTGATTCTCCCTGATCCATCCCTCCCTCTTCTGTATCCTCCTCCTTGCGTTAGATAACAGCCTTATTTTGTCAACAATATGCTGCTTGATTGTCAGCAGCTTTGACTTGTTTAGTGTGTGATTCAAGGTCCTTAGTTCTTGGGCGAACTTTCGAACCCTTTTCGTGAACGGTCTACCAGATGTTATGTAGTCAATCACACATTAAACACGGGACGCATTCTGTCTTGCCCATCCAATTTTCTTGTTCAGTTGATGCAAGCGTCTTTTTGTCTTTTGATCCATCGTCTTCTTCAGCCTTCGATTTGAATCAGCCAAAGCTCTCGCAGCACCATAAACTGAGCAATTGATATATATATATATATATATATATATATTCATATGTAACACGACGAACACGACGACGAACTGGCGAAGCATTCGCATTGAGTGGATGAATCATCTCAAGGATGACTTGCTGGACTGTTACGATGCCAGCATCATCCCTATTCTCGGGGGCTTTATGGCTCACATGCACACTCTGTGGTGCCAGAAACACCTAGAGCTGCAGCATGTTCCGCAACAGTTTTTGCGAAAGCAAGCTGCCCACCTTTCGCAAACTGTATGTGGACACAAAGTACTTCCCCAATAGCTGTATGAACAAGTCGCAGACGAAGAGGAGGAAGCGACATTAAGACCTACCGCGGAAAGCAAGATCTCCCCCTGACAGACTGAACAAGAAGATTTGATCGGTAAGACACAATGCATCACGTGTTCCGTGTGTGACTGAGTATATAACATATGGTAGACCGTTCACGGAACAGGTCCAAAGGTTCGTTCACGAACTAAGGATCTACTACGACGAACTAAACGAGTCAAAGCTGCGGACAATCGAGCAGCACATTGTTGACAAAATACGGATCAAATGGCCGATCAAAAATCGGAAAAATGATAGAAAATTCTAAAAAATAGCCGTAGTTAGGTTTTCGAGATCGGTGAAAGGGGGAAAATTTTGGGAGAAGTTTCAAATTTTCGAATTGTCATAGTTTGATTCTGATTGCTGTTAACTTTAGAATTAACTTAAAATTATTTGGTATCTCAAAGTTATCAAAGCAATATCAATTAAAAAGAGCAGTGATTCAGTGAAAATCAATTCAGTTCAATGAAAAATATTATACTGAAATCTGAAATTAATTATTTACTACAAGATTTATGATTAATATTGAATTTAGGTTCAAATTTCTTTCTAGTAGTTCCAAATTGATGGTGCTGTCGCAGCTACAAAACAGGCGTATTGAACGTTTCAATTTGAAAGTTTCTTAAATTTCAAAATATCAAATTATTCCAAACTTTACCCTTTCAAATTGTATAACGGAAGAAATGTTTCGCTCCACGTTCAACAAATTTTTTGAGTCTTAAAATGTTTTTTCTTATATTAAAAATGATATCATTGAATATATTATACCTTTTCATTAATTATTCATTAGATTTTAGATTAAAATAAATAACATTTAAAAATTACAAATGAAAATAAAATCAAATGCGGGAAGAAGAATATCAAGATATAGTTGATTTAAATATTTGATTGAAAATTGGGATTGTTATCATTTCTTCGAGAGTCCGAATGATAGCATCGAGTGCAGAATACAAACGCATATTTAATTTAAAAAATTATGTATAGTTTTTTATCCTGAGTGAGCCATTTAAAACAGGTAGGGCTAAAGGAGTAATTGAGTGGAACAGTGAATGGACAAATAATGAAATATCGATGGTCGTTGAGCTTGAGGTATCGAGGTAGATTCGATAATTTTGCTAACGCGCTGACTCCGCATATCGAGGTTTCGATAATGAACGAATTACTTTACAACTGCTTCTTGCGGGTTCAGAAACCATTTATCCGATTTTATGTGTACCCAGTTCATCTAAAAAGTTTAGCACTTTCAACCACTTATCTTATTAGGCTTCAAAAGGCTTCAAACAATATAGAAATCGAAAAAGTTGTTAATTTTAGAGTTTTGAATGAATCCTAAATCTTAATTTTTACGACATTTGCATAATCTAACCAATTTTTTAAAAAATTATATGGATTTTCAACTTGAGTTTATTGATGACGAAACCTCATTTTTATGAACCACATAAAACTATTCTAAATAGAAACTCTGAAACTTATTTAAATTTTTTTGAAAATCAAGTTACTTTTTTGCTCTCCATTTGTACCTAAAAAGAATACAAAAACGTTTGTGTAATAAGAATATCATAATCCTATTTGCCAATTACTGAACTATTATTTTGAAGAAATGAGAACAAATCTGTCTTAGCCCGGATTTGAACCGGGAACGCCACATTACATGAGTGGAGCGTTAACCAATTACGCCACCGAGGCTGTGGCAGATCATTTCTTGTTTCTTCTATATCACATGATGACGCGGATCTGCATCTCTTTACCTTGTGACACTTTTTTCAATGAATACTTCAGATTGACGCATTTTCACCGAATCACAATATGAATTTAAATAATGGTTTCATTTCATTAACCAGTGCATTAATTTTTTGTGTGTTAAATATTGAATAGGTTTGATTACTTGTCAATTGATTTTGGAGAAAGGAGAACAAGTCTGCCTCAGCCTTGGTGGCACAAAAAAAATCTATGTTTCTGTTTTCATTATGGGTTACAAATTCGTTCATTAAGGTTGTAAGACCAGGCTGAAATTTTCCACATTGTTTTACCTATGACGGAATGTATATCATAATAACATATGTAGGGGAGACCGGGGCGAGATGAGCATACGGGGTCAAATGAGACACTGAATTTTCTCTCAAAATATGTGGTTTTCATTACTGTTCTTTTCAGGTCTAGCCAAAATAATGATCTTGAATATCTCGCAATCAAAAAATAGACTAAATAAATTAAATAAATTAAAAATAAAAATGATTAAAATTTCAACACCTGAATCCTGTTATTCTGTCGTATTTTAAAACAGAAAGAAAATTTCAAAAATAACAGATAATATTTTCAACCCAAGGTTTTTCGTAAAATTCATTTATCGAACTTTAATGATGTCATGTATTTATACACATTTATTTAATAAAAACCTGTAATATTTGAGATTTGATCAAAATTGTGATTTGGGGCGGAATGAGCCAGGTTTATGGGGCGCGATGAGACACACATGTCCTGCTTGTCACTGAGCACTCTTAACCTTTTTATGGAGTCGGTCGAAAACTTTCAAATGCGGAACTAAAAAATATAAATTTGTTGCAATGGTGAGAACCTATAAAAGAAAAACTACCAGACAGTCATGGTCGGAAGAGTCGATGGCTGCGGCTGTAAAATCTGTTTTACAAAAGAATTTGAGTGTTAGAGCAGCTGCAATTGCTCACGAAGTTCCGAGAGCAACTTTAGCTCGCAAAGTTGAATACTGTTTGCAAAAAGATATTCCGGTGGAAATTTCTTGCAAGAAAGGTGAGTGATACAAGTATGTGTATATATAATTTATGAAATAAGGTCTATCTATTAAATCATAAGTCTTTGTTGTTATACGATTTTATGGTTAATTTCATTAATAAATTTTAGATGTTTTTGTAATTGCTTT
Source organism: Andricus quercusramuli (assembly GCA_932178445.1). Classification (NCBI taxonomy): domain Eukaryota; kingdom Metazoa; phylum Arthropoda; class Insecta; order Hymenoptera; family Cynipidae; genus Andricus; species Andricus quercusramuli. Next base: position 28,334 of record CAKNXH010083724.1, read on the forward strand.
TTCAGCATTATTATCTTATTTATTCACAAATTATGATTAAGAAATAGTAAACATATATTTTAATTGCAATTTCTAATGATTCCGATTAAATTATTTCAAATTAGAGTATTAAAATAATAATTTCTTTAATTTCTATTTACAAAATAAGTTTCATAATTGCAATTATGATTTATTATCGTCCAACATATTTAGTAATTTTAATTTATAATAATTTAGAGTAACAGCAAATAATTTTTTGTTAATTTTCTACCTCCAATTAAAATATTTGAAGCAAAATTGTAAAGTACAATTTTAACGTTTGTTTTATTTTAGGATTGGGATTTTCAACCGTTTTTTCTAAAGAGCAAGAAAATGATATCAGCAGGTACCTAACATCCATGGAGGAAAAGATGTACGGTTTAACACCATTGGATGTCAGAGCAATAGCCTTTCAATTAGCGAAAGGGCTCAAACTCAAGAACCATTTCAATCAGGAAAGTGGATTAGCGGGAGAAGACTGTTTCAATAATTCCATGAAGAGGCATCCCGAGTTGTCTCTTCGGAAACCAGAAGCAACATCAGCCGCAAGAGCAAAAGGCTTTAATAAAGAAGCTGCTGGAAACTTCTACAGTCTTCTGCGTACAATGATTGAGAAATACAATCTAGCGGCTAGATTCATTTGGAACGTTGACGAAACTGGAGTAACTATAGTTCCAAAGAGCCTTTCAAAAATTATTGCTCTCAAGGGAAAGCATCAGGTAGGATGTCTTACATCAGCCGAACGTGGGTCTTTGGTGACTGCAGAAGTCTGTTTTTCTGCTAGCGGGCAATATATGCCTCTCATGTTGATTTTCCCACGCAAAGGCGCAAATCCAGAATTTTTGGAAGGAAAACCAGATGGTGGGTGGGCTGAATTCAGTCCCAGTGGATGGATCGACGGCGATATTTTTTTGAAATGGCTCAAGAGGTTCATTGAATACACTGGCTGTAGTAAAGAGAGGCCTGTGCTTCTGCTCTTGGATGGACACGCATCACATGTCAAAAATATTGATGTAATTGATTTGGCAGAGGCAAATGGGGTCATTATCCTGTGCTTCCCACCACACTGCACGCATCGGATGCAGCCATTGGATGTTGGATTCATGAAGCCATTGAGTACCTACTACACCAAAGAAGTACAAAAATGGCTCAGATTACATCCTGGACAAGCAGTCAACTTGAAACAAGTTTTTTCCCTCATCGGAAAGGCTTTCGATGAAGCTGCAACAATCTCCACAGCAGAAAATGCTTTCGAGAAAACAGGGATTTGGCCTTTTAATCCGGAAGTATTCACGGATTCAGACTTTGCCCCTGCTTCTGTCTTTAAAGAAGTTGAAAACAGTGCCAGTCAACTTTCCGCGGACACTATCAATCAACCGTCTACTTCCAAAGATGTTAGGCAATCTTCGTTTTTGCAGCTTATTGATGAAGTTAGACTGGAGATTGATGCACAAACGTCGACTACTGTTCGCAAAGAGTTCGAGAATGAAACGAATGCAGAAGAATGTGAATCAAGCGGTTCAAACAGAAGTCTGGTGATGCGACTGAGAGACATTCAAGCTCTAGAAGATTCGGTCTTTGCGCAAAACGAAGAGGATGGAATATCTCAGTTCGATGTATTGATGGACCAAACGTGTAACAACATAATTGACGTTGATCTCCCTGTGAGCAGTATGGATGATTTAGATTCAACTTCCATAAATGTCTTAGGTAGAGCAGAAGCTGCTTCAGAGAGTCTCTTGGCACCGTCGAATGAAAGTGAGCTGGCTGAGTTTCCTCGTAAAGCCTTACATAAAACGACGAGAGAAAATAATACTGCTACCAAAATTCCTAAACGCAGAGGACGCAAACCGGGAAAGACGGCGATAATCACATCACCTGAGTATAAGGAAGAGCTCTTGAAAAGCAAGGAAAAAACAAAGCCAAAACGGCAACCACGAAAGAAGAAGGAGATAACGAATCCACAAGCAATGGCTGCTAACAATGTATTAGTTCAAATTCCTTTGCAGTTTTCAAACTACCCATAAATCTTCCCGATATCCCAATACTCGGGAATGATGATGCATCAAGCTATGAACATGGCAGGTCAAATTCCAGTTCAAATGCCACAGCAATGGCCGATGCAAGTTCCACTAAACGCACCAATGCAGACTCTTGTTGCGCAGCAGGTGCAATCGCAATCTAGCCTTTTTCAGGGCTAAGAATTTAAATCTAGTCACGTAGCTAGTAGTTCAAGCTTCGAACAGTTACTGTTAATGTTTTTGAAATTTTATTTTGAAAATAACTGATCGTTCATTTCAAACTTATTTTTGAATCGTAGCGGTAATCGCAATAATAGATCAATTATATTACTGAGCTGTGATAGAAGAAATCAAAGATCTTCCAGTTAATTCAATTCGTTAAATTCTAAATTTAAAGTTTCTTAAACTTTATAATTCTAATAATAATATCAACGATTCTAAAATTAATCTTAAAGCTTAGCGGTAATTTGTGCTATGTACTGTGCAATGGTAAAGTCAACATATATGACAATAACACTTGTGTAAGTTTTTCTTTACCACGGCCAAAAAAATTCTTGTGTTCAAACTTTAAAAAAAAGTTTAAATCTTTAGGACTGTGATTATACTGTTAGAGGTTAAAAATGTTAAGAGGTTACAGTTCCTATTTGTTGTAAAAATAAATAAAAGAATTGTATTAAACTGATCATGAATTGCATTTATACTTTCAAATATTTATAAACCCGTTCCCCTGAGTAATAAGACTAAATGATACCTACAAAATCACAAAAAAATAAACTTCTATTAACGAAAAATAATTAATAGTTAGCGCGTCTCATCTCGCCCCAAGATGTGTCTCGTCCCGCCCCAGGGCTGGGGCGAGATGAGACATATGCACAGTTTATAATTTTCATATTTTTAATGCATTTAATATTTTTTAAATACTTCGTCCTTCATAAAATTGATACCTGAAGGTTCAAATAATGTAAAGAACCACTTGGATTTTAAAAAACTACTATAGATTGCAAATATTTCACTGGAAATGATTACTATGCTCATCTCGCCCCGGTCTCCCCTATTTGCCTAGAGTTACATAATTTTTTTGCAACGTCTGCTGCACTGATAAAAATAGGTAGCATGGCCAGCTTAACCCCCATGAAGTTGGCCCCCCGAAGTTCACATTTTTCAAATTTTATTTTTACATACGTTTGTACGTCGTTTGTTCTGTTTGTACATTCAACCTTTTCGTTTGTACCTTCTTGGTTACCAAATAACTGGCAAAACTGATTTCGGGGGGCTAAATTCAGGCATCCCCCCGAAATTAAAATTTCTCAAATTTTCTTTTCGCATACGTTTGTACGTCGTTTGTACTGTTTGTACATTTCATACTTTCGTTTGTACCCTCTTGGTTGCCCAGATACAGGCTAATCAAAATTTCGAGACTGCCCCCCGAAATTTGAATTTTTCAAATTTTCCTTTTGCATACGTTTGTACGTCGTTTGTACTGTTTGTACATTTCGTATTGTCGTTTGTACCCTCTTGGTTGCCCAGATAGAGAAAAATCAAAATTCCGCATCTGCCCCCCGAAATTTGAATTTTTCAAATTTTCCTTTGGCATACGTTTGTACGTCGTTTGTACTGTTTGTACATTTCATATTTTCGTTTGTACCCTCTTGGTTGCCCAGATAAAGAAAAATCAAAATTCCGCATCTGCCCCCCGAAATTTGAATGTTTCAAATTGTCCTTTTGCATACATTTGTACGTCGTTTGTACTGTTTGTACATTTCATACTTTTGTTTGTACCCTCTTGGTTGCCCAGATAGAGACAAATCAAAATTCCGT
>CAKNXH010083725.1:0-23692 GCA_932178445.1 Andricus quercusramuli
GTGCACTGCTGTTCCAAACTTCGTCCTTACTTTGGCTAAACATGTTTCAATAGGAAAAGCCAAGGTCTGGCCCAGCAAAGGCGCATCACTGGGCCCAGTTTGACTTTCGCCACGGCAAATCATAATATCGAAAAAAAATTGTAATCGTTTAAAAATATGGTTCATATTCTGAAATGTCTAAGAACCATAAATACAACTGTGGCGAATACAACTTTTTTCCTGTTTTTTTTTTTAAGAAAAAAATTCTAAGTTCCATCTTTATGTAAAATTGTGAATGTTCAGAAAAAATTACACTTTATGTCCATCTCAAACGTTGTAAAATGGTCTAAAACACCTAAAACCCAAACCTTACACGTAAGTTTGAAAAAATTTGTTATTGAAAAACTGTCGAAGTTGAAGATCAAATTTCTAAGTTCCGTCGTGAAAAATTTTAAATGTTCCTAAAAAATTATACATTTCCTGTCATTGTAGAAAGTTGTAAAGTAGTCGAAAACGCGGAAAAACGAAATATTACACGAAGAAAAATTGTAATCGATATAAATTATTTATTTAAAACATTTTTCAATAGGAAAAGCCAGAGTCTGGCCCAGCAAAGACCACTGGGCCCAGTTTAACTTCTACTACGGCAAACCATGTTTTTAGAGCAAGATCCAGAGTTTGGCCCAGACTCAGCGCAGTACTATGCCGAGAGTATAAATATTAAAAAAAAAATTTTAATACGTTTAAAAATATGGTTCATGTATTCTAAAATGTCTAAGAACTATAAATACAACTGTCGCGAATACAACATTTTTTCATTTTTTTTTTCAAGAAAAAAATTCCAAGTTCCATCTTTATGTAAAATTGTGAATGTTCAGAAAAAAATTACATTTCATGTTAATCTTAAACGTCAAAGTTCACTATAAAATTTCTAAGTTCCGTCGTTAAAAATTTTAAATGTTCTTAAAAAAATTACATTTCCCGCCATTGTAGAAAGTTGTAGTAGTAAAGTAGTCTAAAGTAGTCTCAAACGCGAAAAAACGAAATATCACACGAAGAAAAATTGTACTCGATATTAATTATTTCTTTAAAAATTATTTTATTGATATTCCTGTTTTCGTATATTTTACATTAACATAATGTCATATGATGATAAATATTTAATTAGAAAAAGAGAGTTTAAAATTTAGTGTTTTAACTTTTTTGAGCTATAGCTTATGAGGATGGTTTTTTCATCAAATTTCAACTCGTGGGTTTAGCGCAATGGTTAAGACTCCCGACTGCTGGGCGATAGATTTAGGTATAGATGTAGGTTCGATACCCCGTAGCGTTAGAAATTTTATTTGTAATATAATATTTAAAAATGTAATATATGTATTCACTCTACATATATAGTGGCGTCCTAGAAACAATTCAATGATTTTTTTTTTAATTAACTCCGGTCCTAGTGCATACTGGAGTTATCATTCCAGCAATGGCACGATATTGGCAGCCGAAATAGGGGCGATATCAGTACCCATTGCTGAGCCGATAATGGCAGCCAGTAACGCATAAGTGATGGCGGCTAGAGTCTGGACCAGAATTGGCCGCCAAGTGCATACCGGAGTTATCATTCCAGCAACGGTACGATATTGGCAGCCGATCTTCGGCAATATTCTTGCCAATACTAGGCCAGTGCTGGGCCGTATCTAACTTCGCACTTGGGAATGTACTCATCCTATCTGAAAATTACTAATAACAAATTTGTAGATCGTTTTTGGGTGAACAACTTTTGTCTTATTTCTTTTCTTAGCTTGTGTTGTTTGTCCAAAAATTCATTTTTTTTCATTTTCAATGTTGTTTTTTACGAATAAAACAAAAACTACGTGTCCTATAAAAAGTGATTAATGAAAAATTTGCAGATCTTTTTTGGGTGCACAATTTTTGTCAATTAATTTTTTTTGTATCTTGCATAGCTTGACTACAAAATGAAAATTTTGATTTTTGATTATTTTTTGTGCGATCAAAATTCATTTTTCGATTTTTAAAGAAAATTCAAAAAGTTCTTCAAATCATCTTGTAGGGCTTTCAAAAAGTTACGTTTTTCTTCTCTTGAATAATCGTCTACAGAATTTTTAAATTTTGAAAAAAATGGTCTCAACAATTTTCAAAATGCTCTAACTTTTTGAATTTTCATCCAAAGTCCGTTCTTTTTATACCCTTAAAACGTGTGCCAAAGCACAATCAAATCCATACAGTCGTTTGAAAGTTATCTGATATACAGACGACAATGACAGACAGACACTGACGTAAACACTATGTTCTCTGACTTTAATGGAATTCGAAAGAGTCATTTTTTACATAAAATTAATACATTCTCATTCAAGTTAAATCTAAATTTATTTCAAGAAGATACCGACATCAGTGTTTAAAGTTACCTATGCCAGTGTCCAAATTACCTCATCTCGAAAGTGCGCATGCTCAGCTTTTTCACCAGTGCCTAAAGTAAGCCATATTCAAACTGCGCATGCGCGAAAATTGTTTCGCACACAGTCTGCTCAAATATGGTCCTTTGGGCACCATTTAGAAGCATGTAAACGTCAACTTTTGAGGTGGGTGTTGCAAAAAATAGTTTTTACGCCAATGTCTGTCTGTCCTAGATTTAGAAATTCTATGTATGGCTATTCCTAGTACTCGAAAACTTAAACAATTTATCCTAATGACTTTCCTCAATAAGAAGAAAGTTCTCAGAGTTATACCATTTTCACCCCCCGCCCCCCCCCCCCCAAAAAAAAACGGAAATTCACATTTCAAGCCAAACAACGCACAATATAAGAAAAGTTAAGAGGAGAAAAACGTGGCTTTTTAAAATACCTACAAGGTTATCATGACAACTTTTTGAATTTTCTTAGAAAATCGAAAATTAAAATTTCAATCCCGCAAAAAATGATGAAAACTAAAAAATTCCATTTTGCGGTCAAGCTATGCAAGATACGAAAAAATATGAGTAGACAAAAATTGTGCACCCAACAAAATTTAATTTTTTGACAAACCATTTAAACTATACAAAAAATGAATTGACAAAAGTGAAAAATAACATTAAAAATTAAAGAATTAAATTTCTCGAAAAACGATACAAGAGACGAAGAAAAATGAAGGCAAAAGTTTTTCAACCCAAAAAAATCTACAAATTCGTTATAAATTCTGGTCATGAAAATATATTGAAAATAGCAAAGTAGATTTGCTGGAAAAACGACACAAGCTATAATAACATTTTGTTTGACAAAAATTTTCGCCTCAATTAATGTATCAGTGTATCTACAAATTTGCTTTGAACCACTTTACGCTCTAATGAGTATTTTTAGTTCAAATCGGAAAAAATAACATTGAAAGTAAACAAGTTGAATTTATGAATAAGCACACAAGTTGCAATAAAATGTTCAATAACCAAACTGTTGGTTTTTGTATAGGATGCGCACTTTTTTTAAATTGTATATACAAGACAATGAAAATATGTATTTTTCAATACCAATGCATATTATGAATTCTAATAATATAAATTTATTGAAATGATATATTTTTCAGAGTAGCTGAGACTAAAAATTAGTGCAAAATAAGAAGCAAATATTAAAGTGATAATGAAAAATTAAATTTGCAAATCATTTTGCAATATCTGAATAAGCAATACCAGACCGAGGTGCATAAATGAATATAATATACATTTTATGTAATAGTGTAGAACATACTGTAGAAAGTCCACATTTTGAATGTCCAAATGTGGGGAAATTTTGAAGACCGAGCGCGTAGCTCGAGGTGAATATATTATCGAACGCGAAGCGCGAGATAAATATATTACAGCGCGTGAAGCGCGAGAATCAACAGTTGCTGCAGTGCATCTAGTTCTTGATGTAGCATTCTTTCAATCTTTACTTTGTTTTGTATTTTTTTATCACTATTATTATTATTATTATTATTATACCATTAAGCCATTTCCCTTTCGGGGTAGGCGTGACTTGCTCGGTTGGAAAATAGTGAAATAGGTATATAGGTGTAACGTAGGTCAGTATATGGTATAAGGTAGATAGGTATATAGGTATTAGGTATAGATGTTTTAGATTGATCTGGAGTTTTCGTGTTATTTATTCAAATGACACGTTCACTCCGCAACACTGTTCCGACCCAGGTTGCTGAAATTTTAATAAAGAAGACATTTTGCCGATTGACAAATTCTGATAATAAATAAGGCCCTCTCTGAGTCAATGGCATTCGCTTTCGTGAAAAAATGATAGCCATTGGTTCAAAAGTATTCAAGTTGTGAATTTGTTTATAAAATAAACAAGTATTGTTTTTCAATTCAATATTATACGGGAAGGATTTTGCCAAGTAATTTAAAATTGATTCCATTGGAAAAAAATCTTCTGGTTGAAAAATGATTAAAATATGTATTATTTTGTTTATCAAATTTATTTAAACAACGAGCAATTGTTATAACTTATCAGTTATTTGAGAAGCCTACCGGTATTATTTATAATATTCTAAATAATTATATGAATAAGTGAACTTTTTAAAATTTTTGAATTTCCTTATTAAGAACACTAAAAGTTCTGTGAGTGAGAGAGTGAGTGATTGTATGAGACTATATTAATTTCTTTGTGTTCTAATTAAATGCCTGGCCAGATGTAAACTAATACGCAAATGCTTAAACCAGAAAATATCTAATTTTCCATATTTTTAAAGCCAGTGCTGCAAACTTTGAGTTGGTTACTTTTTGATAAACAGTACGTCCAATTCACGTAAGGTATGTGATGAATTTCAAACGTTGCGTTATTCTCAGAAAAAAAGGAACTGCTCGAATTCGTGTTACGGATTCTCACTCGTCTGGTGGATTAAATCACTTTGATGAAAATTGATGAGCGCTTACCAACGCCGTCAATCGAAATTCCACACTTGGAATATATTTTCCATATGTATCTGTGAGCATGGCAAGTATTGTATTAATGTACAAGGACGCATATCGAAACCACAAAGCAGGTGGTCGATCCGCAAGCAAACGGTCCCTGGGGCTGCACTATCCGTTAAAGGATGGCGGTACTTGGTATGGAAATGTGAGTTTTTCAACTGCAGAGTAATCGATGGTATGAACTGAGGGTAGGCTTCTCAATTACTATCTTTTTGTTACACTCAAACCTTTTGATAAAAAATTATGGCAAATTGTTCAATGACATAGGGAATTTGAAATGACTATCAGAAAAGAAAATTTCCATATATCAAGAATTAGTTAAACAATTTATGCGTCTATTGGAGAATTTTAGAAGAAGGTTATTTTCTCAATTGTTTTTCATTTGTTCTGTATGAAATTATGCCCAAAACAAATGAAAGAGAATTCCCTTCTGAAAACACAAGTAAGCTGTTATTGCACTTAGCCGCTAAATTATAATTGAACATTAAATTTTTATTTGAGCATCAGTTGAAGTGAGAGTTAAATCACAGCTAATCTTAAATAGCCAATCATGATTTGAAGTAAGCTTTGAAATTTTTTAATTTCTGAACAATCGGTTTTATTGCCAATTAGTGCTCCGCAATTAAACGGTTAAACATTTAAGCAGTTGGAAGAATTTCTGCGCTCAACCGTTTACACATTTAACCTGTAAATACTTTAATTTGGTAAACTTTTCATCGTTTTAACTTCATTTTTTCATTTAAACTATCTTCAGTTGGTTTGAAATTATGTCTTTTATTAGGTTGAATGTCTAATCGGTTAAGCGTATACGTATAAATAGTTAAACTTAGGTCGATATTAGACTACATATAGCTATATTTAGCAAAGTATATTGCCTTTGTGGTGCATGGAAAACTAGAGATCCTCAAGGGAGAGTTGAAACACGATGTGCTTCAATTCTGATTGTTGACGCTGTACCGAAACTAGCTTACTTTTTATTGATTTTGATTGGCTTGAGTTAGCACGATTTGAAAATCATAATTTGACTTGCAAGAGGATTTCACAAAGAACAGAGACAAAACTCATCACAAGAACATTATAAATTATTGGGAAGGCAATAATATTTACTTTGAAACAAATATACTTAAAAATTTTCATAAATAAAGGAATTCATGAAAAATAAAACTGTTCAAACTTTTTGTGCCACATGAAAATATCAAAGTACCGGTACAGCGGAGACCATTGAAGGGGGAAACATGTCTCAACTCTCCCTAGAGGATATCTAGGCATACGAAATTGGTCCCCTACTAACACAGGATAAGGAATCGAGCAAATGTAATTTGCAAGAGCATAAGAGCATAAGCCGATATTCCTGATTCTTTCTGGTTGAGCCAATCAGATAGCTAAACGTGAAGAAAATTTTCGTAAAAAAAACAAATATTATGCGAAAACGTAACAAAATCTTGATTTTGTTTATTCAACTTGATTATAAAAAGTGACTTATCAATCTTTTACAGCTTAAGCCTATTCGGTAACGCATTTTGAGGCAGATTTGCGTAAATAAACCAAGATTCTGCGTAAAAATGACAATATTTTGCTTTTGTTTATCCAATTTGTTAATAGAAATAATGGTTTTATTATTTTGATAAGTATTCATATGAAAGTACAAATTCTAAAAGAATATTAAGCAATAAAATCGATCATATATTTATCTTGCGCTTCGTGCTCGATAATGATAATGATAATGATAATGATTTTTTTTTAATTTAAGAAAAAAGATTGAAAATTGTTGATGGAACGTTTTTTGAGCAGGTGGATATATTTTCTTCATGATGAATTTTTGCCGAGTTACTTGTCCAGGTTTGTTAGAAAAGTGGAAAAAAGGCTACTTTTCATGAGTCAATGCGTTAACCGATTAAAGCTGATAAAGCACCGAGGCTTTGATGGACACATTTGCATAGGTTGTTGAATCAGATGATGCCTGTATCCTTGCAGATTAGAGATAAGCCAAAATGTTAATATATTCATAAATTAAAGTGTCGTTTCGTAAGAAAAGGGCCCAGTTTGTTGATTGTAGTTCAAAAGGTATTCTTGTTTTCATAAATTAAGGATAAAAAATATCATGGAAGTGACTGAAAGTTGGTATATTTTATATTCAAATATATATAAGCCATCTTTAAATAATGTTCTCGTAAAGTGAGTTTTCAAAATTCCAATTCCAAAAGTAAACGTGTTCCTCGGTTTTGAACCTCACGGTGGGCTTGAATCTCAGAAAGGTTTGACAAAAATGCCGAAGGAAACAGGCAACGGGGATTTGTTCCTAGGCCCCCAAAGCTGATAAATCCGTTGAGTTTGAAATCCCATCTGCTGAATTAAGAAAAATATCTCAATTTTTAAGAGAAATAGAAAAATATCACAATACTGCATATTATCACTTAATTTTTATCAAGTATAGGCCGATGTAAATCGGTTTATAATAAATTTATCCAGTCCTATTAATTGTAAATGACTTACAATAGATGGATCTTTTGTTGATTGTGAAAATTTGTGATTATTTATTTAAATACTTTACAAAGTGAACATATTTTTGGTTCTAGGTATAAGGGTTCAAATGAAAATTCAATGGCTGCCTTCTTTCACATTTCGACTAATATGATGCATAAACTCAAACCTTTGAGGCTAATGAGAATCGAGAATTATGTGTGATCATGAAGCGAATCGATTGAAAGTGTGCGCTGCTTGTTGCATGAAAGTTAAATTCCGCAAGAACAAATGTGAATTCAATATCACGGATAGAATTGAGAAGCTCATCAAAAAATTCATCAATCCAAATTTTTGTTCAAATGATTCAAAGTTTCCACTAAGGATATGCACCTCTTGCCTGCGAGCTCTTTTCGATCGAGAAAACAATATTTTCACCAGAACTTTACTAACTATGTCGAACTGTGAAGACATGACTGTAACAACAGTACAAACTAGAGGCAACGTATGCTACTGTTACATTTGTCGTGCAGCTCGCTATAGTCGCTATACTATTCCCACTCCAGTCAAGAAAGGAAGAGGACATGTGCGTCAAAAATCAAATCAAATTAATGCCTCAAAGGGCCTGTGTGCCAAGACAGATGATATCCACGTTCCTGGTGCATCAGAGAAGAAATCCAGATTCGTACGAAGTGCTTTCAACAAATAGGCAGAGGAATCAAACATTCTTGTATTAGTCATAATGGTTCATCGAAGACTGCTCAAAATATTTTTATCACCTGAAGAGCAGCAAGATGAAGTAGTATATCTACTTTAAAAAAAAAATATATATATATATATATATATATATATATATTGTTTCGACTCATTACTAGACTTGAGGAATCTTGAGAAAGAAAACGTTACAGCACAATGTGAAACAGAAGACTGCAACGAGGATTTCTCAGAAGCTAGTGGTGGTGATCAGATTTTCGAGCTCAAGACGTACATAGATTTGCGAGAAGATTACCAGAAATTTTCTTTGCTAGGGAGTAAGAAAAAAAAATGCCAAAGAATGTCATAGCACGGTGAATCCTTCGGTCTTCACAGAAGATGATACAATGTGTGTCATCGAGAAACGTGTGGTTCCCGAGCTGCAAATTTTAGAAGGATTTATGAACCATATATTTCGGGATGAATTAGTTTCTCTGGTTGGAGAAGAAAAGGCGCTACGCTGGCCAATTAAACTCAAGATGGTTGCGGAAACTTACCATAGAGAAATTTCCAAGGATAATGCATGCAGAACGTTATTAAAGCATGCAGATCAACCTAATGATCAAGAGATTTACCAAGATGTTTGAATCTTGGCGCTAGTTCCGTTCACTGCTGCTATAAAAGCAATGGACAAGATTGTGACATGTTGCTTTTCTACCAAAGATGTCGGACCTGACTTGGAAAAGCATGTGAATGAGCTTGCCATGGCAGTTGAGAGCACAGGAGTGATCGAAACTTTAATGGTCCACGTAGTCTTGACTTGTCTTAAACACAGTCTTTAATTCTTGAATGGAAAGGGATTCGGCTTGTGGTCAGAACAGCCAGGTGAATCGGTCCACCGTGAATTCATAAAGCATTGGGAGAAGTATAGATTAAACATTATTGATGATCCGACATATTCAGAGAGATTGAAAAATGCCGCTGTCCACTTTTCATCTCGACACTTGTAAAATAAATTAAAGACATATATTTTTAATAACCCGGGTAGAAAAATTTTGGTACGGGATTGATCTAGGAAAACATCTGTGAAATCGTATGGGAGTGATCTCTCAGATAGTATAGTAAAAGTATGGCATTTGAGACGATCCCACACTTCATGTATGTTTGAATGAAGTATAGTGGATGTATAGCTCAAATATAGCTTGAGTTTTACAATAATGTATAGTTGAAGTATAGGCGAAGTATTTTTGAAGTATATATAAGAAGTATAGCTGCAGTATAACTGAAGTTTAGATAAAGTATAGCTGATGTTCAGTCAAAGTATGGCTGAAGTATATCTTTTAAGTATAGCTCAAGTATGTAGATTATGTCTAAAGTATAGGAAAATTATGGCTATAGGAGGTATAGCCGTATCATTGCTGATGAGAGATAATCAGTTATCTGAAATACATGAAAATATTCATGATTTTCATAATGTCAAAGAATATTATGTTTAGGAATCGAAGATTCTGGATCTCTTACCAATATATATGACATAAGAGTCATATAAGTAGTCCATTGTATATCCGTTCCATATTGTATATCCTCGCGAACAATATTCAAAATATATTGGACTCACGAATTCACTTGAATCACGAAATTTTCAAATTTTTGGACAAGCTGTCATTTATGATACATTGTTACTTACAATACATTGATACTTTGTTTACTGCACCGACGACTGAAAGCTTGATATATAATACAATACATTTTCGAGATTACAGGTATACAGAAAATAACTAAAATTATCCTTTTCAGAGACAATTTTAGATTCTTCTCTGGCACTTTCGTTGACTCATCCAACACTGCATAACTCGGTGCATATTCCTCTGACTGGGAAAGGCGAGAGACATATCCGGCAGCAGGGGCCATTAATTTGCATAGCGATTCGAGCAGCAGACCGGAAGGCACGTATCGTCTTGACGAAGCTACCGCACAGTAGCAGCGATGTAGCACATTAGCGCACGGGTACAATAAATACATGCATCATTACGTTTATTACCTTCAGTTTCTCGTTTCCTCTTCCTAATGGCTGATCTCGTACCTTCGCTTCCTAACGACTGACTGAGATGCTGAGAAACTCTGTTGTGTTGTTCCGTTTGTAGAATATATCTGAGAGCTAGGTAGTACACTAGGTGATATCAAACCGAATATTGCAAATGGGCTATCATACTAAACGACGGAAATCATACTATTAAATACTTTCGTGATTATCTATCGCTTAAGTCGCTAGGTAGGTAACATCATATTGAAAGACTTCCATAAAAGATGGAGAAAAACTGCCTCAGAATAATAATTATAATACTGCATCTGACAATATGATGTGGCGTGAGAAATATGTCTAAACATAATTATTTAATTACTGTGTAGTAAAGCAAACATTTTGTCAAAAACAAAAATAAAAGAGTATCCTCCAATTGAACTTTTTCGATTTAAAATACTATCAATTTGAAATAGTTTCCATGCCCAATTGTTCTATTTTAATTTTTTTGATACAATCAGAGAAATGATTGGATAGGCTGACCCGTGAGTTGGTTGTTATGACCAACTTTGTTGGACGCTGGGGCGCCATCCATTTACTTGGCTGAGGTAGCCACTTTTAATGGACACGGTGGAGTTGGTTGTGCAAGCCAACTGAGTTGGTGGGGCGAAGCGGCGGGATTGCTGCCTCATCCAACTACCGTGCCACAGTGTGGTTTGACTCACCTATTTCAGATGGATAGTACATCCAACCCTGTTTGCTGCCTGTACTATGTACTTGGCAGTAATAACCTGTTACGTGGCGAAGCCATACAGTGCAATTGGATGTACAGAATACATGTTATTGCGTTGTTCTAGACAAAAGGGTTTTTTAAAAAAGGCTATTTTTGGAGAAAAATAAATTCCTGTAGAATTGTACTTTTACAAGAAACTATGTTGGTAAAATAAACCACACAAAATAGCATGTTTTTTATATTTGTAAAATTGCTTGCTCCATTTTGTGAAATTGTTCAAAAAATTACAGTTTTTTGCTAGAGCTCAAACATTGTTACAAAAAATTAAACAATCACAAATGTCGAAGATTACATGCTTTTTTGTTTTAAATTATTGTGTTTCATTGTGAACACACGTGTTTATCAGGGTTGGGTAATTTTATTACAAAAATCGTTGTTGCAAAGAAGAAATCTTCGAAAAAGCACCGAATCTAATGACTTATTAACGATAAAACAATATTTACAGTATAATATATATACCCCGTAAAAAATTTCCGACTGGAATTAATTGGAAATTTTGGAATAAAGATTCACAATGGAAAGCAATATCAACGTTCAATTCCTTGTGAATTGGTTTCAATTGACTTCAATTGAAAAAATTGCGATATTTGAAAAATAAATATAGTCTTAACCTGAAACAGCATACAATCAAAAAAACCTTCATAAATATTTAAGTCCACCATTTTCTCGGTACCGTAGAAAGCTCATCTAGTTGTATTTTTGTGTGCACTTTTAAATATAAACACCACACGTTTAGGGTTCACAAGAATTATTTACAATAGGACAAAAAAAAATGCACATAGTAACCACCTTATTCTTGCTATTTCTAGGCAGAATAAATTAGTAAACTTTGGGAAGTCCTTAAAGAGTACGGAGTCATTGGGTGGCTCCTACAAGCAATAAAAATATATATACAGGTGGTAAAAGAGTGTAAGGGTAAATGGGAAACTGAGTGACTGGTTCGATATTATGCAAGGCGTGAAACAAGGATGCGTTATGTCCTCATGGCTATTTGTCATATTTATGGATAAGTGTTTAAGAATGACCCTTTTCGACGAGAAAGGTTTAGATCTCGAAACTGTGAAGGTACGCATATAGGTTACCTTTCGCAGATGACAAAATTGTTATGACAGAATCAATCGAGGACTTACCAAGATTGTTGAATAAACGTAATACAAGTATGGAGAATATGGGCCTTAAAATTAACGTAAATAAAACGAAAATCATCGTGTTTGAGGGAAAAAGTGAGAAAACAATGCGTAACATTGTCCTAAATGATAACAGATTAGGACGAGTCGACAAGTACGTATATCTGGGTAGCCTATTCACTAGCGACGGAAAAAACAGAAGGGGAGTTAGATAGGCGCATAAATAAGGGTAAACAGGTTATTGGTAGAGCAGGGTCCATTCTCAGAAATAAAAACGTATCAAAAAAGCTAAAATGATCATACATAATTCTATATTCGTACCGACTATACAATACGGTAGCGAGACATGGACCTGTCAAGAAAAGGCACTAACGCGATTGGCATGAAACCTCTGCGCACAATATGCGGGAAAACACTGGTGGACAAAGTCCGAAACAAGACAATCCTCAAAGAATGCGGTACAGGAGAGACACTAGTTAAATGTAGGAAGAAATCAGTTAAGATGGCTCGGTCGTCTTGAAAGAATGAAAGATGAACGACTGACCAAACAAGTGCATAAATGTAAAGTAAATGGCAGAATGGCCAGAGGTAGACCGCCGAAAGAATTGTTAGAATCTGTGAATCAGACATTATCCGAAGAGATATAAGAAGCCATAGAAACACAAGAGCTAGCATGAAAAAATGCATGGACGTGAAGGAAGCTAGAGTAGTATTCCAGGACAAAAAAGTGTGGCGACAAATAGTTTATAAAAAGAATGTGATTAGAGTGAATGACGCTTGAAACAAGATACCTTGGATACAAATGGGCCCAAGTGGGGAACCACACATAACAATTTTGTGAGGCTCTTCACTTGGGGTAATCGCTAGAGAGATTGATCAGCAACCTGGTTTGCAGCAGTGTTGGGGAACGAACGTGTCATTTAAACTAATAATACGAGAATTCTAGATCACTCTAAAAAATCTATACTTTACACCTATATACCTATCTATCTTATACCTATATACCCACCTACACAACCCTATTTCCAACCAAGCAAGTCAAGCCTATCCCGAAAGAGAAATGGCTAATTGGTATGATCATATTATAATAATTTATTGCAAAAAAGAAAAAAAATCGGAGACCTAATATGGCTTCAGCCCAATACATATGCCGAATGCAGTTCTGTTTTCCAGTGAAATTTTCGAAAGAACAGTTCTACATGGGGCTGTCCCGGTATGTACCGCTAGTGCCAGGTATATTTTATAATGCAGCCAAGTGATCTAATGAGAGTTGTATGCCTATATGAGATATGGGGTTAGCCTCGTTACTTTTTTACCCCACCATCCACGGACATCTAGTGTGAAGTTCGAGTGCCTAGCGGTCTGACCTACTGAGACTCTCAATTCAAAAAATGCAATATATAATTACAACACATTACAAATATATACAAGTCATTATTATTATTATACAATTATATATTTATTAGTAATGATAAAATTTGCCGACCATCATTTAGGATATTTTCACGTTTTTATTCACAAATGTCAAAAGGGATTTCAACGGAAAATCGTACTGCAATTTATGCTCTATCTCGTGACATTATACTTATGTCACAGACGACTCATTTTTCAATCCGAAGGGCTAGTCCAGGACACAAAATTCTGCTTTGGGAAAATGTAGTTAGGGGCATGTGACTTGGTGACATTTTCACAAATTTAAATGATATTTCTTTCTTGCTAGATAATTTTTAAATAATCAGTGTCTACACAAGATATTATGAAATGATTTACGCATTAGCAGATACTATAAATACAATTTTTGTACATGAATAGAGGGAAGTAGTTTTACTAATTTTTAAATTTTCACCAATTATTTCATTAATATATTGTATATATATACATATGAATATATTATATTTACTGAATTTGCATAAATCACATGCCTGTGAACAATCATGTAACAAAACAAAAACATTCACTCAAACCGAATGAAGCAGGAACTTCAATATGTATCGATTGAATGAAACGATCATGAATATAAAATAACATTGCTTTCAAATTGTTTCTGATTACAATCAAATTTAGTTTATAACGATTGAGTATTGTATGTATGTATGTATACCATTAGGCCATTTCCCTTTATTCGGGGTAGGCGTGACACTACCCGATTCGGGTAGTGTTTCTAGGTGGATAGTTTCTTGTAGTAAATAACTACAAGTGTGAGCTCACCACACCCACGACATGCCAACAGCACGTAGTTAGTAGTATTCCGGACGGTCACCCATCCAAGTACTAACCGCGCCCAACACTGCTTAACTTCAGTGATCTAACGAAAACTGGTTTTTTCAGCGTGGTATGGCCGTTGGCCATATATATATTGTAATTCCACATTAATAAGATCTATCTTCAAAAATATATATTTGAACTCTTAGTTAATATTATTATTATTATTATTATGTATATAATTCATTCAGTTTGTAGCACTGATGGATTTGTCATTCCACACTTCCGCAGTTCTTTTGTTTGAGATTTTTACATTCTCATTATAATGAGAAGGTATTGATTTTATGTGAAAAATGACTTTCGTGGATTTCATCAAATTTCGACGTTTTGAGGCCCCCTGAGTCAGAAAAAATAGTTTTTACATCGGTGTCTGTCTGTCTGTCTGTCGTCGTCGTTGTCGTCATTGTCGTCGTCGTCTGTATATACCGGATAACTTTTGAAAGACTAATCGGATTGGATTGTGCTTTGGCACACAGTTTCAGGGTCTAAAAAATAAGATTTAATTCGTTGACCAGCTATTTCGGATAGAAATTCGAAAAGTAAGAGCATTTTCAAAATTTTTTAGACCATTTTTCTCAAAATTCAGAAGTTCCATGGACGGCTGTCCATAGTGCTCAAAAATTCAAACAATTTATTCCGAATGACGATACGTAAAAATGTCAGGAGAAGGAAAATGTTTTTCTTTCGCACGTTCTACAAGATTATCATAACGACTTTTTGAATTTTCTTGAAAAATCGAAAATTCACATTTTTATTGCACAAAAAATAATGAAAAATCAAAAAATTTTATTTTACGGTCAAACCATGCAAGATACGACAATTGGTGATAAATATATATATATATATATTGTATATAAAAAAAAGTGTTTTTGGTTCCTTACCTAGAGGTATGCTGGGAACTGGCAGATCGGAAAATAGAAACTCCTATCTAATTCAACGCTGCTGAAGGTTGGTGACCTTCTCATCATAAAACATCAACCAATTGCGACTCTCGGTTTCCATTCCTTGCCCCCCCCCCGGGATCTTCAGGTAAGAGAATTACGAGAAACTACGCACGTAAAAAAACTAAATATTCTATGTGTATCAGAGAGAAAGGAAAAGGGTTGCGAAAGTGGAAACATAGAAAATGGGGTTTTGAAAGGCGGTTTTGAAATATGGTCAGGAGTAGATAGCGAATTGCATTGTAGTCGATTTGATTATGAATGAAGAAGCAAGACAGCATCTCAAAGATCAAGGGTCAAGAGATGTCAAAGCAGTCATCTGGGACACTTTGAATGATACAATAAGTACTTGCGATCATGGTGAAAGAATAATTCTGCTAGGAGATGTGAACGGATGGGTCGGTGTCCAACGTCAGGGTACAGATACAGAAAGGGTGCTAAGTAAGTCTGGGGATTCAACAAGAAAAAATTGTAACAGGGAAAAATTAGTTAGCTTATTCTTAGAAAAGGGCATATTTATTACAAATACTTGGGTTAGACATAAAATAATCCGCATGCACACCTGGCGTAAAGGAAATAGCCACAGTATAATTGACATCATTATTGCGGATGAAAGGCTAAGAGAACTAGTAAAAGATACAATAGTCATGATGAATGCAATACTGACCATAACCTTTTAGTCTCCAAAATAAACTTAGGGCGGGGATAAAGAAGAAAAAGAACCAAACAAGCTTCCAATGTTCATTTTTCAATAATCATTCAAAAATTTATCATATATATGTTCCAAAAACGACTTAGATACTTTTTTTCTTCCCTTTTCAGATAGTTGGAAAAAAATCATTCCGATTGTAGGATTTATTAGAAAGATACGGAAATATACTGTGAAGTAAAGGAATTTCCTTCTTCTATTTAAATCAAATACTTTAGTCATTTTTATCTAAGGACATAGAACATAACATATGGTCGTTGCAAAGCGCGACGACCAAATCTCGTGCCGCAAGCACGCTCAAACTTTTGAGTTTCTACTACACGATGAACAGAAATGAGCGTGGAGCGCAAGGTTTACATGATTTTTAAACGAAACATCGAGCGCGAAGCGCGAGTATCTTGATGAGGATGTGTTCCTTAAGGTCGATAGAACCTTAAGTAAATTAGTTCTTCTTTTTATGTAAAACTGACATAGTTAAACCAAAAGCAGGTCATAACGATGAAACCTACGAAGAGCGTATTAGCCCGCGAAGCGCGCAATAGCGAGCACACGAAGTGCGAAAACCTAGAGGAACGGAGCTTAAAGCGTCAGGCAAACGCGTCCGAGCGCGTAGCGCGAGGTGAATACATTATCGAGCGCGAAAAGCGAGATAAACATATCATCAAGCGCGAAGCGCAAGTTTCAACAGGTGCGCGCCCTAGGCTCGCTCAAACTTGCTGAATGTTTCGTTTGAAAATTAAAATGTTCTTAACCTTCGAGCGCTCGCGCCAAGTGAAATCACACCAGCGCTCGCAAGGCGGCAGTTTGGCCGCTCTTAGTTTTCGGATTTTTTTTCAATTTTACTATTTTTTTCTTTTATGTATCAAGGGAAAGTAAGTGCAGGAACATTTTGCAGATGATTCAACATAATAAATATATTTGAAAATTGCGTGACAAGCATAAGAAGCAAAATAGAATTTTTTTTTTTCAAAATCTGACGTCTTATTATCTAGAGAGAGCATACTCAGAGAGGGACCGTCCAATGATCTGATTTATCAAATGGCGAGCAGTTTTCTAAAAAGGCGGCCAATTTGCCGCCCACGCGAGCGCTTGAAGTATAATGTAACGTGATAATATTATACCGGCAGAAAATTTTTTTTGTCGTTTCCGGCAGGGAGTTTTTTCGCCGATACTGACAGTCTATCCAATCCCGTGAGAATTATACGTGAAATATTTACTGACATTTCTGATATAAAAAAAAATGACGGTGTTGCTCGCCAGGCGGCAATTTGGCCGCTCCTGATGAAATTCTTGGATGCACTCAACTTTGCAACTGATCAGGTGTCAGGCAGAGCGGACGGGCGAAGTGATCTAAGAGCTATCTGATGTCTTGTTACCTAGAAGGAGAATACCTGGCGGGGGAACCGTCCAATGGCCTGATTTTTCAAATGGCAAGCATTTTTCGAAAAAGGCGGCCAATTTGCCGCCCACGCGAGCGCTCGAAGGTTAATGGATTCTTTGTACTCACTTGATACAAAAGCAGGTTATTATAAAAACAATGACATTGCCATACCCATAAGTCAAAGTGACAACTTAAACTTCAAAACAATATATTCGCGCATTTTCCGGTCTTTTTCGGATTTTAAACATTTTTTCCGTCGATTCAAGTTTTCGGATTGAAGCCTCCAAAAGTGAAAAATTTCAGGTATGAACAAGTCTTTAAAAAATGTCTGAAATCAAATAATTTTAAGTACAACCAATTTCAAACAGAGAATGTTTTTAGAGGAAAAATTTGAAACAAATTGTGATTCTAAAATTATTGTTTTTTCCCGTAATTTGATAGGTCAGTTTAGTAAGCCCTGAGTAAAAAAATAAACGACGCACGCATTAAATAATCTAATAGAATTATCGGCGTACTTATTACGTCGTTTGCCTTTTTCCATGGTGATTGATATATAAAGGAATACAACATACATTGGATAAAATGATACTAAATACACATTTCAATTTATTTTAACATCAAAAAATAATTAATTAATGAGAAAAATAAATCAGTGATACTTTCTGTATCAGAAGGAGAATGCACGCTGCCACATAAAACTAAATAATTAAATTCTTAAACAAAAAATAGCGAATATCGAATTTTTTTTCATGTATATGGGTAAATAAGCAGGACAATCGGTCAAAGTGAATTTAGAATGCAAATATATTAAGGCAGAATGAACTGTTGGTTTACAATTATGTACATTAGGGTGGGCCAAAAAAAACTTTTAATTTTTTTTCCCTCAGATACCATGAAAATATGGTCAGAAATGACGAAAAAAGAAATCTGGTGAAGCTTGAGCTCTGAATATTAATATTAAGAGGTGGCGATTTGTGATTTTTGATTTCCCATTTACATAACACAAAAATTAAAAAAAAAAAATTTTCGATTTCTAATGCGTTTGAGCGAATAATTGTCTAGTAAAAAAAAAACTTATTCTTGTAGAAAATTTAACGATCTACAAAAAATGTCTGATATGATTTTTTGCTAAGTCGACTCATTCAAAAGTTATGGCAGATTGAAAATTAAAAAAATACTTTTTCATTAAATTTCCATCAGACTTTTGATATCAAAGAGCTCAAAAGCATTGAGCAGCTTTATTTTTGAGCTCAGAGAGCTGAAAATAACACAAAAATTAAATTTTTGAGCTCGAAGAGCAAATTTTTTTTTTTTTTTTAAGTCATCATTCAGGTAAAGTAAAGTTCAGATTTTTTTTTAAATTAAGTTTCATAAAATTGGTTTTTCTTACGATATTTTGTAAAAATGTTATTGTTTTACCAAAAAAATTCGATTAGTTTTACGAAAAATAAGATATTTCATGTTTTAGAGCCATTATTTTGTGATAGAATATAAAAAATTGTAAAAATTATCTTTTACGATTTAGAGTTGGACTTTAACCTCGAATAACTTTTGAAAGAGTCGACTTAGCAAAAAATCATATCCGACATTTTTCGTTGATCATTAAATTCTCTACAAGAATAAGTTTTCGTTTTCACTAGACAATTATTCGTTCAAACGCATCAAAAATCGAAAAAAAATATAAAAAAATTCCTGCGTTATTTAAATGGGAAATAAAAAATCACAAATCGTCACCTCTTAATGTTAATATTAAGAGCTCAAGCTTCACCAGAATTTTTTTTTCGTCATTTCTGACAATATTTTCATGGTATCTAAAGTGTTCAATGGTTATGAGCTCTTTGAGATCAAAAGCGTGATGGAAGTTTAATGAAAAAGTATTTTTTTAATTTTCAATCTGCCATAACTTTTGAATGAGTCGACTTAGCAAAAAATCATATCAGACATTTTTTGTAGATCGTTAAATTTTCTACAAGAATAAGTTTTTTTTTTACTAGACAATTATTCGCTCAAACGCATTAGAAATCGAAAATTTTTTTTTTTTAATTTTTGTGTTATGTAAATGGGAAATCAAAAATCACAAATCGCCACCTCTTAATATTAATATTCAGAGCTCAAGCTTCACCAGATTTCTTTTTTCGTCATTTCTGACCATATTTTCATGATATCTAAGGAAAAAAAAATTAAAAGTTTTTTTTGGCCCACCCTAATGTACATAATTGTAAACCAACAGTTCATTCTGCCTTAATATATTTGCATTCTAAATTCACTTTGACTGATTGTCCTGCACATTTACCCATATACATGGAAAAAAATTCAATATTCGCTATTTTTTTTCGAAAGAATGTGAAAATGAACAGAAATGAGAGCAGAATCATTCGAACTGAATTCGGTTTTTTAACGAAAATCTTGATAATGAGTTTGCTGATTAAAGAGGTATGAACAATTGTCTCATAGTCTTGCGAAATCAATCAGAATGATACAGGAATTATATAACAGAGTCATCTGTAATGAATTTTAGTTGACCAGCGAATTCACATTGAATGAAAAGTTGATTTAGAATGATGTGTATTCATTCGAAGCGACTGTTGATTGGCAGCAGAATCATTTTGAATTATTGATTTGATTGATGGCCGAATCATGTGGATACAAATAACGGATATTATTCGGATTTATTTTGATTGAGACAGACTCGAACAGATTCAAACAGATTAAAGTCCATTCCGAAGCTTAAACCAAAGATTCCTTTCTATTTTTCTTCCAACAGGGTAACTATATTATAGAGAGCTTTCAAACTTTTGGCGAGCAATTACAGAAATTGGAGACAAAGATTTAACGATTGAAAGTCTCCGAAACCTCTTCTTCCGGTTAATTGATTCCAAATTGAAATAAGTCTCCCTCTCGAGGTAGTAGACTCCCCATTGGGGTGCTCCTCTCGTGACCAAGTTCTGCCCCACGCCTGCTAGAATCCGTAAGGAGTAGTCAGACTAGTCAGTGCTTCGATGTATATTTCCTAAGTTGAGATAGGTGTCATTAGGATAAAAATATGAGAAGAGATCGCGCCTGCTAGTATTGGGGTTCAGTGGACCAGTGGCCCAGGTAAATCGACAAGTTTTCTGTGTTAGAGAACTAACGTCACGGGTGTGACGGTATTACGTTAAAACGTTATGAGAAATGAAAGAGGAAGAGTTTGCAGCGCGAGGGGGTAGAGTTTGAAGTGAGGCGACGGCGCATGGAGGGTGGAAGATGCGTCGGTGTGTTGCGCCGAAGTGCTTTTGCCGTAGAGTCCGTCAGTTCTCCGGTGAAGCCCTAACGAGCGAGCGGCAATAAGTTCACCCCCGTCGAACCGGCCCGCGGCGTGGTTGAAGGTTTCAATCTTCTTCAGTGAAACTGTTACACCCACAGTGGAGCGTGTTTGGTGAACCACGTGGGCCTAAAATCGAACCATATCTTTGAGAGCCACTACTGTGTGAATCTAGTTTCGAGTTCCGTTTTAAAAACGCGGGAAAGGTTTTAAAACGGTGCGAGATAAAAGAGCGGAAACAAATACAAAACTAGGTTGGTTCTTGAAGTGAAGTGTTGACAATAGTTCGACCTAATTATTTTCATCATAGGATGATCTTGAAATTGATTATATATTTGCTTAATTCAAGACAATCTATTTCTAAATATCTTCATCAAGTTAATCTTATTGGATGTCCTGTGCTGACCTAATTTAAGCTTTAGTAATTAGATTTGCTCTTTGACAACCAAAGCTCAGCTGATAATTAGCTCTAAAGTTTATAGCAAGATGCAGTAGATTAGTAGAAGTTCTTGGAATAATCATATTGGACTAAAGTCGGCTTGCAGATGTGACATTCGTAGTGGATGTTCATATAAATATCAATTTTGACGATTCGTCTTCTATTTACTATATTTAGGAATGATCCCTAAATGAGTTCAGTAGTCACGTTTACCTTTTTTGAAAAATAAATTTTTCTTTTGGGTTACTGCCAGAGTTTTTCATAACACTTCCTCACTCGTACCAATCTAAGACACGTTTGTTCCATTTGAAGAAGGAAGATATACGAGGGAAAAGGTAGAGACTGGGGAAGAATAAGCCATAAGTTAAGAATAGCGGAGGTTAGTATGGGCAATATCAGTTTGGAGAAATTAAACGGGGCTTGCTAGGGCTCAAAGATACAATACTGGCACAGTTAATCAACAAAGGGATAATCAATTCGTTTTCGTTCCGTGTGTGAAGGAAATACGGAATTAGATTCAGTCTTTCACAATTTAAGTGGCTTCCTCTTATGCACATCAAATCTTGATTAAATATGGTATGAAGGTTTACCCAATCCAGTTAGATTGCTCGCAATGACTGAATTCCTGATATTCCACAAATACTAACAGTCAAAGGATTGGTTATTTCAATCATAATCCAGATTCCATATGGACTGTAGAGTAGAATAGCTTTTATGTTAAATAGAGCCGTTTCAGTGTCCTGAATGTATTTTCACTTCGGGATCTACTAATTAGGAGAATGTTCCCTCGATCATAAAATAGTAGTAATATTCAGAACACTATCCTAAAAAAACTGTTTAGTTGATTCAACTAAACGAAAATTAACAATGATTTTGTTGAATAAACAAAAAATTTGGTTACATAATTGCCAAGAAAGTTGTGTTGATTCAACAAACCTGACTTTTTGAGAAGGTTTATTTTTGCCGCTTACTTGATATTCATATTGTATTTATGGGCAAAATGAATTTATTCAAATGCGATAATTGATTTTCGCTCAAATGATTCAATAAATACATTCATCAATTTATAATTATTGCCTGGGGCGAATAATTATTTCCTTAAGATACTATGGTGTTGACCAGAGTAATTAACAAGTGTAGATTGTAGACGTTATTTTAAAATTAATCCATGTTGTTGGTTACTGGTCCAACTTTTTAACAGTAATCAATAACCTTGATTAATTTCAAAATTACATCTTCACTTGCAAATAATTATTTGTAGATAATTGAGTTTTCGTAAATTAATATTGGTGTTGATCGTTTGATTTTAAAATACGGTGCTCTCTTATGGTTTTCAGTTAACATTGGAATCACTATCTGTTTTACATATCTCTGTCTAGTTGACACTTATGTTAGATGTTTTAGTATCACAAGATGTCTTAATAATGTTCTCTTTGAAATTAAACTTCATTTGATGACCTGATTTTCGAGAATTAAACATCACTGCGGTGTCGCTCTTAATTCTGGAAAGACGTAAAGTGTGTCGGGAGTGAAAAGTTTCCTCGAGTGTCAGTGCAGCAAATGGTGTTTCTTCAAACAAAGACGGAGAGTGGATTTGAATAGAGGCGGGAGAGAGATCGACGTCGATTACTTGGTAAGTAAACTGCCACGAATCGTATTGTTTAGTACTGCCATTGGTTGATTATCTGAATTTCTGTGACAGGTGGGGATAATCTCCCTGATTTACATACATCTGACAATAACATTGGCTCGAATGAGGGTATTCTGCTGAATCTGTAATGGGGAGTGTAATTTTCACCCAGTAGTTAGTATACCCAGATACGACGCCCGCGCGTTTGCATTATAAGGTGTTGCTCATGGTACTGGGATTGTAGAACCTTTGTTCGCTCTTCTAGCTTAATTCAGCGTAAGCTTGAGGATTAAATATTTTTTGAGGTCTGCTTACATTTGATGGAAAATTCGAATTTAGCATTTAGATCGCCACTGAACAAAAGTGAAGACTTTGAATTATCTTTTGAAACCAGGGTGGCTATTAGACCGGGAAACCAATATCACTGCACTGAAAAAAATTTTGTTTTAATCCGCCTTGTTCGATTTAAAAAAAATTTATACTTGAATTTAGGAAATTTTGTGTGATTTAAGCGAAGGACCCCGCAGAAAATGTATAGAATAATCCTTTCGGTGAAATTGTTTCATTACGATTGTTGACAATCATCACCTAATGCATCAGAAAACTGAACATAACTAAACTTTGACCGATAGGGTTTTTCTATACATTTTGTTGCGAAATTTTTTGTTTGCAGAATCTCATTCACACATTCCCTACCATTATTTCCTCGGTCTAACTCCGGGTACGCTACTAATTCACTTTACCTAAATACACTTGCTCCTTTGAACGCCCTGCATCTATTCTGTGAACAAGACGAAATCATCTCAACAAATTTCTTTCAATCTTGTTAATAAATGTTTCTTCTTCATAAAGTTTACTTTACTCCTATCCATTTTTTGGTACATCCGGGTCTCGTTACTATACAGCACAGAATTATATACATATTCCAATTTTTGCTTTATTCGTAACGTTTTCAATTCTAACAATGACTTCTATATTGTAAGTAAACGTCTGAGGTAAACCAAATCATCAACTTTTT
>CAKNXH010083726.1:0-23693 GCA_932178445.1 Andricus quercusramuli
GTGCACTGCTGTTCCAAACTTCGTCCTTACTTTGGCTAAACATGTTTCAATAGGAAAAGCCAAGGTCTGGCCCAGCAAAGGCGCATCACTGGGCCCAGTTTGACTTTCGCCACGGCAAATCATAATATCGAAAAAAAATTGTAATCGTTTAAAAATATGGTTCATATTCTGAAATGTCTAAGAACCATAAATACAACTGTGGCGAATACAACTTTTTTCCTGTTTTTTTTTTTAAGAAAAAAATTCTAAGTTCCATCTTTATGTAAAATTGTGAATGTTCAGAAAAAATTACACTTTATGTCCATCTCAAACGTTGTAAAATGGTCTAAAACACCTAAAACCCAAACCTTACACGTAAGTTTGAAAAAATTTGTTATTGAAAAACTGTCGAAGTTGAAGATCAAATTTCTAAGTTCCGTCGTGAAAAATTTTAAATGTTCCTAAAAAATTATACATTTCCTGTCATTGTAGAAAGTTGTAAAGTAGTCGAAAACGCGGAAAAACGAAATATTACACGAAGAAAAATTGTAATCGATATAAATTATTTATTTAAAACATTTTTCAATAGGAAAAGCCAGAGTCTGGCCCAGCAAAGACCACTGGGCCCAGTTTAACTTCTACTACGGCAAACCATGTTTTTAGAGCAAGATCCAGAGTTTGGCCCAGACTCAGCGCAGTACTATGCCGAGAGTATAAATATTAAAAAAAAAATTTTAATACGTTTAAAAATATGGTTCATGTATTCTAAAATGTCTAAGAACTATAAATACAACTGTCGCGAATACAACATTTTTTCATTTTTTTTTTCAAGAAAAAAATTCCAAGTTCCATCTTTATGTAAAATTGTGAATGTTCAGAAAAAAATTACATTTCATGTTAATCTTAAACGTCAAAGTTCACTATAAAATTTCTAAGTTCCGTCGTTAAAAATTTTAAATGTTCTTAAAAAAATTACATTTCCCGCCATTGTAGAAAGTTGTAGTAGTAAAGTAGTCTAAAGTAGTCTCAAACGCGAAAAAACGAAATATCACACGAAGAAAAATTGTACTCGATATTAATTATTTCTTTAAAAATTATTTTATTGATATTCCTGTTTTCGTATATTTTACATTAACATAATGTCATATGATGATAAATATTTAATTAGAAAAAGAGAGTTTAAAATTTAGTGTTTTAACTTTTTTGAGCTATAGCTTATGAGGATGGTTTTTTCATCAAATTTCAACTCGTGGGTTTAGCGCAATGGTTAAGACTCCCGACTGCTGGGCGATAGATTTAGGTATAGATGTAGGTTCGATACCCCGTAGCGTTAGAAATTTTATTTGTAATATAATATTTAAAAATGTAATATATGTATTCACTCTACATATATAGTGGCGTCCTAGAAACAATTCAATGATTTTTTTTTTAATTAACTCCGGTCCTAGTGCATACTGGAGTTATCATTCCAGCAATGGCACGATATTGGCAGCCGAAATAGGGGCGATATCAGTACCCATTGCTGAGCCGATAATGGCAGCCAGTAACGCATAAGTGATGGCGGCTAGAGTCTGGACCAGAATTGGCCGCCAAGTGCATACCGGAGTTATCATTCCAGCAACGGTACGATATTGGCAGCCGATCTTCGGCAATATTCTTGCCAATACTAGGCCAGTGCTGGGCCGTATCTAACTTCGCACTTGGGAATGTACTCATCCTATCTGAAAATTACTAATAACAAATTTGTAGATCGTTTTTGGGTGAACAACTTTTGTCTTATTTCTTTTCTTAGCTTGTGTTGTTTGTCCAAAAATTCATTTTTTTTCATTTTCAATGTTGTTTTTTACGAATAAAACAAAAACTACGTGTCCTATAAAAAGTGATTAATGAAAAATTTGCAGATCTTTTTTGGGTGCACAATTTTTGTCAATTAATTTTTTTTGTATCTTGCATAGCTTGACTACAAAATGAAAATTTTGATTTTTGATTATTTTTTGTGCGATCAAAATTCATTTTTCGATTTTTAAAGAAAATTCAAAAAGTTCTTCAAATCATCTTGTAGGGCTTTCAAAAAGTTACGTTTTTCTTCTCTTGAATAATCGTCTACAGAATTTTTAAATTTTGAAAAAAATGGTCTCAACAATTTTCAAAATGCTCTAACTTTTTGAATTTTCATCCAAAGTCCGTTCTTTTTATACCCTTAAAACGTGTGCCAAAGCACAATCAAATCCATACAGTCGTTTGAAAGTTATCTGATATACAGACGACAATGACAGACAGACACTGACGTAAACACTATGTTCTCTGACTTTAATGGAATTCGAAAGAGTCATTTTTTACATAAAATTAATACATTCTCATTCAAGTTAAATCTAAATTTATTTCAAGAAGATACCGACATCAGTGTTTAAAGTTACCTATGCCAGTGTCCAAATTACCTCATCTCGAAAGTGCGCATGCTCAGCTTTTTCACCAGTGCCTAAAGTAAGCCATATTCAAACTGCGCATGCGCGAAAATTGTTTCGCACACAGTCTGCTCAAATATGGTCCTTTGGGCACCATTTAGAAGCATGTAAACGTCAACTTTTGAGGTGGGTGTTGCAAAAAATAGTTTTTACGCCAATGTCTGTCTGTCCTAGATTTAGAAATTCTATGTATGGCTATTCCTAGTACTCGAAAACTTAAACAATTTATCCTAATGACTTTCCTCAATAAGAAGAAAGTTCTCAGAGTTATACCATTTTCACCCCCCGCCCCCCCCCCCCCAAAAAAAAACGGAAATTCACATTTCAAGCCAAACAACGCACAATATAAGAAAAGTTAAGAGGAGAAAAACGTGGCTTTTTAAAATACCTACAAGGTTATCATGACAACTTTTTGAATTTTCTTAGAAAATCGAAAATTAAAATTTCAATCCCGCAAAAAATGATGAAAACTAAAAAATTCCATTTTGCGGTCAAGCTATGCAAGATACGAAAAAATATGAGTAGACAAAAATTGTGCACCCAACAAAATTTAATTTTTTGACAAACCATTTAAACTATACAAAAAATGAATTGACAAAAGTGAAAAATAACATTAAAAATTAAAGAATTAAATTTCTCGAAAAACGATACAAGAGACGAAGAAAAATGAAGGCAAAAGTTTTTCAACCCAAAAAAATCTACAAATTCGTTATAAATTCTGGTCATGAAAATATATTGAAAATAGCAAAGTAGATTTGCTGGAAAAACGACACAAGCTATAATAACATTTTGTTTGACAAAAATTTTCGCCTCAATTAATGTATCAGTGTATCTACAAATTTGCTTTGAACCACTTTACGCTCTAATGAGTATTTTTAGTTCAAATCGGAAAAAATAACATTGAAAGTAAACAAGTTGAATTTATGAATAAGCACACAAGTTGCAATAAAATGTTCAATAACCAAACTGTTGGTTTTTGTATAGGATGCGCACTTTTTTTAAATTGTATATACAAGACAATGAAAATATGTATTTTTCAATACCAATGCATATTATGAATTCTAATAATATAAATTTATTGAAATGATATATTTTTCAGAGTAGCTGAGACTAAAAATTAGTGCAAAATAAGAAGCAAATATTAAAGTGATAATGAAAAATTAAATTTGCAAATCATTTTGCAATATCTGAATAAGCAATACCAGACCGAGGTGCATAAATGAATATAATATACATTTTATGTAATAGTGTAGAACATACTGTAGAAAGTCCACATTTTGAATGTCCAAATGTGGGGAAATTTTGAAGACCGAGCGCGTAGCTCGAGGTGAATATATTATCGAACGCGAAGCGCGAGATAAATATATTACAGCGCGTGAAGCGCGAGAATCAACAGTTGCTGCAGTGCATCTAGTTCTTGATGTAGCATTCTTTCAATCTTTACTTTGTTTTGTATTTTTTTATCACTATTATTATTATTATTATTATACCATTAAGCCATTTCCCTTTCGGGGTAGGCGTGACTTGCTCGGTTGGAAAATAGTGAAATAGGTATATAGGTGTAACGTAGGTCAGTATATGGTATAAGGTAGATAGGTATATAGGTATTAGGTATAGATGTTTTAGATTGATCTGGAGTTTTCGTGTTATTTATTCAAATGACACGTTCACTCCGCAACACTGTTCCGACCCAGGTTGCTGAAATTTAAATAAAGAAGACATTTTGCCGATTGACAAATTCTGATAATAAATAAGGCCCTCTCTGAGTCAATGGCATTCGCTTTCGTGAAAAAATGATAGCCATTGGTTCAAAAGTATTCAAGTTGTGAATTTGTTTATAAAATAAACAAGTATTGTTTTTCAATTCAATATTATACGGGAAGGATTTTGCCAAGTAATTTAAAATTGATTCCATTGGAAAAAAATCTTCTGGTTGAAAAATGATTAAAATATGTATTATTTTGTTTATCAAATTTATTTAAACAACGAGCAATTGTTATAACTTATCAGTTATTTGAGAAGCCTACCGGTATTATTTATAATATTCTAAATAATTATATGAATAAGTGAACTTTTTAAAATTTTTGAATTTCCTTATTAAGAACACTAAAAGTTCTGTGAGTGAGAGAGTGAGTGATTGTATGAGACTATATTAATTTCTTTGTGTTCTAATTAAATGCCTGGCCAGATGTAAACTAATACGCAAATGCTTAAACCAGAAAATATCTAATTTTCCATATTTTTAAAGCCAGTGCTGCAAACTTTGAGTTGGTTACTTTTTGATAAACAGTACGTCCAATTCACGTAAGGTATGTGATGAATTTCAAACGTTGCGTTATTCTCAGAAAAAAAGGAACTGCTCGAATTCGTGTTACGGATTCTCACTCGTCTGGTGGATTAAATCACTTTGATGAAAATTGATGAGCGCTTACCAACGCCGTCAATCGAAATTCCACACTTGGAATATATTTTCCATATGTATCTGTGAGCATGGCAAGTATTGTATTAATGTACAAGGACGCATATCGAAACCACAAAGCAGGTGGTCGATCCGCAAGCAAACGGTCCCTGGGGCTGCACTATCCGTTAAAGGATGGCGGTACTTGGTATGGAAATGTGAGTTTTTCAACTGCAGAGTAATCGATGGTATGAACTGAGGGTAGGCTTCTCAATTACTATCTTTTTGTTACACTCAAACCTTTTGATAAAAAATTATGGCAAATTGTTCAATGACATAGGGAATTTGAAATGACTATCAGAAAAGAAAATTTCCATATATCAAGAATTAGTTAAACAATTTATGCGTCTATTGGAGAATTTTAGAAGAAGGTTATTTTCTCAATTGTTTTTCATTTGTTCTGTATGAAATTATGCCCAAAACAAATGAAAGAGAATTCCCTTCTGAAAACACAAGTAAGCTGTTATTGCACTTAGCCGCTAAATTATAATTGAACATTAAATTTTTATTTGAGCATCAGTTGAAGTGAGAGTTAAATCACAG
Source organism: Andricus quercusramuli (assembly GCA_932178445.1). Taxonomy (NCBI): domain Eukaryota; kingdom Metazoa; phylum Arthropoda; class Insecta; order Hymenoptera; family Cynipidae; genus Andricus; species Andricus quercusramuli. Next base: position 5,446 of record CAKNXH010083726.1, read on the forward strand.
CTAATCTTAAATAGCCAATCATGATTTGAAGTAAGCTTTGAAATTTTTTAATTTCTGAACAATCGGTTTTATTGCCAATTAGTGCTCCGCAATTAAACGGTTAAACATTTAAGCAGTTGGAAGAATTTCTGCGCTCAACCGTTTACACATTTAACCTGTAAATACTTTAATTTGGTAAACTTTTCATCGTTTTAACTTCATTTTTTCATTTAAACTATCTTCAGTTGGTTTGAAATTATGTCTTTTATTAGGTTGAATGTCTAATCGGTTAAGCGTATACGTATAAATAGTTAAACTTAGGTCGATATTAGACTACATATAGCTATATTTAGCAAAGTATATTGCCTTTGTGGTGCATGGAAAACTAGAGATCCTCAAGGGAGAGTTGAAACACGATGTGCTTCAATTCTGATTGTTGACGCTGTACCGAAACTAGCTTACTTTTTATTGATTTTGATTGGCTTGAGTTAGCACGATTTGAAAATCATAATTTGACTTGCAAGAGGATTTCACAAAGAACAGAGACAAAACTCATCACAAGAACATTATAAATTATTGGGAAGGCAATAATATTTACTTTGAAACAAATATACTTAAAAATTTTCATAAATAAAGGAATTCATGAAAAATAAAACTGTTCAAACTTTTTGTGCCACATGAAAATATCAAAGTACCGGTACAGCGGAGACCATTGAAGGGGGAAACATGTCTCAACTCTCCCTAGAGGATATCTAGGCATACGAAATTGGTCCCCTACTAACACAGGATAAGGAATCGAGCAAATGTAATTTGCAAGAGCATAAGAGCATAAGCCGATATTCCTGATTCTTTCTGGTTGAGCCAATCAGATAGCTAAACGTGAAGAAAATTTTCGTAAAAAAAACAAATATTATGCGAAAACGTAACAAAATCTTGATTTTGTTTATTCAACTTGATTATAAAAAGTGACTTATCAATCTTTTACAGCTTAAGCCTATTCGGTAACGCATTTTGAGGCAGATTTGCGTAAATAAACCAAGATTCTGCGTAAAAATGACAATATTTTGCTTTTGTTTATCCAATTTGTTAATAGAAATAATGGTTTTAATATTTTGATAAGTATTCATATGAAAGTACAAATTCTAAAAGAATATTAAGCAATAAAATCGATCATATATTTATCTTGCGCTTCGTGCTCGATAATGATAATGATAATGATAATGATTTTTTTTTAATTTAAGAAAAAAGATTGAAAATTGTTGATGGAACGTTTTTTGAGCAGGTGGATATATTTTCTTCATGATGAATTTTTGCCGAGTTACTTGTCCAGGTTTGTTAGAAAAGTGGGAAAAAGGCTACTTTTCATGAGTCAATGCGTTAACCGATTAAAGCTGATAAAGCACCGAGGCTTTGATGGACACATTTGCATAGGTTGTTGAATCAGATGATGCCTGTATCCTTGCAGATTAGAGATAAGCCAAAATGTTAATATATTCATAAATTAAAGTGTCGTTTCGTAAGAAAAGGGCCCAGTTTGTTGATTGTAGTTCAAAAGGTATTCTTGTTTTCATAAATTAAGGATAAAAAATATCATGGAAGTGACTGAAAGTTGGTATATTTTATATTCAAATATATATAAGCCATCTTTAAATAATGTTCTCGTAAAGTGAGTTTTCAAAATTCCAATTCCAAAAGTAAACGTGTTCCTCGGTTTTGAACCTCACGGTGGGCTTGAATCTCAGAAAGGTTTGACAAAAATGCCGAAGGAAACAGGCAACGGGGATTTGTTCCTAGGCCCCCAAAGCTGATAAATCCGTTGAGTTTGAAATCCCATCTGCTGAATTAAGAAAAATATCTCAATTTTTAAGAGAAATAGAAAAATATCACAATACTGCATATTATCACTTAATTTTTATCAAGTATAGGCCGATGTAAATCGGTTTATAATAAATTTATCCAGTCCTATTAATTGTAAATGACTTACAATAGATGGATCTTTTGTTGATTGTGAAAATTTGTGATTATTTATTTAAATACTTTACAAAGTGAACATATTTTTGGTTCTAGGTATAAGGGTTCAAATGAAAATTCAATGGCTGCCTTCTTTCACATTTCGACTAATATGATGCATAAACTCAAACCTTTGAGGCTAATGAGAATCGAGAATTATGTGTGATCATGAAGCGAATCGATTGAAAGTGTGCGCTGCTTGTTGCATGAAAGTTAAATTCCGCAAGAACAAATGTGAATTCAATATCACGGATAGAATTGAGAAGCTCATCAAAAAATTCATCAATCCAAATTTTTGTTCAAATGATTCAAAGTTTCCACTAAGGATATGCACCTCTTGCCTGCGAGCTCTTTTCGATCGAGAAAACAATATTTTCACCAGAACTTTACTAACTATGTCGAACTGTGAAGACATGACTGTAACAACAGTACAAACTAGAGGCAACGTATGCTACTGTTACATTTGTCGTGCAGCTCGCTATAGTCGCTATACTATTCCCACTCCAGTCAAGAAAGGAAGAGGACATGTGCGTCAAAAATCAAATCAAATTAATGCCTCAAAGGGCCTGTGTGCCAAGACAGATGATATCCACGTTCCTGGTGCATCAGAGAAGAAATCCAGATTCGTACGAAGTGCTTTCAACAAATAGGCAGAGGAATCAAACATTCTTGTATTAGTCATAATGGTTCATCGAAGACTGCTCAAAATATTTTTATCACCTGAAGAGCAGCAAGATGAAGTAGTATATCTACTTTAAAAAAAAAATATATATATATATATATATATATATATATATATTGTTTCGACTCATTACTAGACTTGAGGAATCTTGAGAAAGAAAACGTTACAGCACAATGTGAAACAGAAGACTGCAACGAGGATTTCTCAGAAGCTAGTGGTGGTGATCAGATTTTCGAGCTCAAGACGTACATAGATTTGCGAGAAGATTACCAGAAATTTTCTTTGCTAGGGAGTAAGAAAAAAAAATGCCAAAGAATGTCATAGCACGGTGAATCCTTCGGTCTTCACAGAAGATGATACAATGTGTGTCATCGAGAAATGTGTGGTTCCCGAGCTGCAAATTTTAGAAGGATTTATGAACCATATATTTCGGGATGAATTAGTTTCTCTGGTTGGAGAAGAAAAGGCGCTACGCTGGCCAATTAAACTCAAGATGGTTGCGGAAACTTACCATAGAGAAATTTCCAAGGATAATGCATGCAGAACGTTATTAAAGCATGCAGATCAACCTAATGATCAAGAGATTTACCAAGATGTTTGAATCTTGGCGCTAGTTCCGTTCACTGCTGCTATAAAAGCAATGGACAAGATTGTGACATGTTGCTTTTCTACCAAAGATGTCGGACCTGACTTGGAAAAGCATGTGAATGAGCTTGCCATGGCAGTTGAGAGCACAGGAGTGATCGAAACTTTAATGGTCCACGTAGTCTTGACTTGTCTTAAACACAGTCTTTAATTCTTGAATGGAAAGGGATTCGGCTTGTGGTCAGAACAGCCAGGTGAATCGGTCCACCGTGAATTCATAAAGCATTGGGAGAAGTATAGATTAAACATTATTGATGATCCGACATATTCAGAGAGATTGAAAAATGCCGCTGTCCACTTTTCATCTCGACACTTGTAAAATAAATTAAAGACATATATTTTTAATAACCCGGGTAGAAAAATTTTGGTACGGGATTGATCTAGGAAAACATCTGTGAAATCGTATGGGAGTGATCTCTCAGATAGTATAGTAAAAGTATGGCATTTGAGACGATCCCACACTTCATGTATGTTTGAATGAAGTATAGTGGATGTATAGCTCAAATATAGCTTGAGTTTTACAATAATGTATAGTTGAAGTATAGGCGAAGTATTTTTGAAGTATATATAAGAAGTATAGCTGCAGTATAACTGAAGTTTAGATAAAGTATAGCTGATGTTCAGTCAAAGTATGGCTGAAGTATATCTTTTAAGTATAGCTCAAGTATGTAGATTATGTCTAAAGTATAGGAAAATTATGGCTATAGGAGGTATAGCCGTATCATTGCTGATGAGAGATAATCAGTTATCTGAAATACATGAAAATATTCATGATTTTCATAATGTCAAAGAATATTATGTTTAGGAATCGAAGATTCTGGATCTCTTACCAATATATATGACATAAGAGTCATATAAGTAGTCCATTGTATATCCGTTCCATATTGTATATCCTCGCGAACAATATTCAAAATATATTGGACTCACGAATTCACTTGAATCACGAAATTTTCAAATTTTTGGACAAGCTGTCATTTATGATACATTGTTACTTACAATACATTGATACTTTGTTTACTGCACCGACGACTGAAAGCTTGATATATAATACAATACATTTTCGAGATTACAGGTATACAGAAAATAACTAAAATTATCCTTTTCAGAGACAATTTTAGATTCTTCTCTGGCACTTTCGTTGACTCATCCAACACTGCATAACTCGGTGCATATTCCTCTGACTGGGAAAGGCGAGAGACATATCCGGCAGCAGGGGCCATTAATTTGCATAGCGATTCGAGCAGCAGACCGGAAGGCACGTATCGTCTTGACGAAGCTACCGCACAGTAGCAGCGATGTAGCACATTAGCGCACGGGTACAATAAATACATGCATCATTACGTTTATTACCTTCAGTTTCTCGTTTCCTCTTCCTAATGGCTGATCTCGTACCTTCGCTTCCTAACGACTGACTGAGATGCTGAGAAACTCTGTTGTGTTGTTCCGTTTGTAGAATATATCTGAGAGCTAGGTAGTACACTAGGTGATATCAAACCGAATATTGCAAATGGGCTATCATACTAAACGACGGAAATCATACTATTAAATACTTTCGTGATTATCTATCGCTTAAGTCGCTAGGTAGGTAACATCATATTGAAAGACTTCCATAAAAGATGGAGAAAAACTGCCTCAGAATAATAATTATAATACTGCATCTGACAATATGATGTGGCGTGAGAAATATGTCTAAACATAATTATTTAATTACTGTGTAGTAAAGCAAACATTTTGTCAAAAACAAAAATAAAAGAGTATCCTCCAATTGAACTTTTTCTATTTAAAATACTATCAATTTGAAATAGTTTCCATGCCCAATTGTTCTATTTTAATTTTTTTGATACAATCAGAGAAATGATTGGATAGGCTGACCCGTGAGTTGGTTGTTATGACCAACTTTGTTGGACGCTGGGGCGCCATCCATTTACTTGGCTGAGGTAGCCACTTTTAATGGACACGGTGGAGTTGGTTGTGCAAGCCAACTGAGTTGGTGGGGCGAAGCGGCGGGATTGCTGCCTCATCCAACTACCGTGCCACAGTGTGGTTTGACTCACCTATTTCAGATGGATAGTACATCCAACCCTGTTTGCTGCCTGTACTATGTACTTGGCAGTAATAACCTGTTACGTGGCGAAGCCATACAGTGCAATTGGATGTACAGAATACATGTTATTGCGTTGTTCTAGACAAAAGGGTTTTTTAAAAAAGGCTATTTTTGGAGAAAAATAAATTCCTGTAGAATTGTACTTTTACAAGAAACTATGTTGGTAAAATAAACCACACAAAATAGCATGTTTTTTATATTTGTAAAATTGCTTGCTCCATTTTGTGAAATTGTTCAAAAAATTACAGTTTTTTGCTAGAGCTCAAACATTGTTACAAAAAATTAAACAATCACAAATGTCGAAGATTACATGCTTTTTTGTTTTAAATTATTGTGTTTCATTGTGAACACACGTGTTTATCAGGGTTGGGTAATTTTATTACAAAAATCGTTGTTGCAAAGAAGAAATCTTCGAAAAAGCACCGAATCTAATGACTTATTAACGATAAAACAATATTTACAGTATAATATATATACCCCGTAAAAAATTTCCGACTGGAATTAATTGGAAATTTTGGAATAAAGATTCACAATGGAAAGCAATATCAACGTTCAATTCCTTGTGAATTGGTTTCAATTGACTTCAATTGAAAAAATTGCGATATTTGAAAAATAAATATAGTCTTAACCTGAAACAGCATACAATCAAAAAAACCTTCATAAATATTTAAGTCCACCATTTTCTCGGTACCGTAGAAAGCTCATCTAGTTGTATTTTTGTGTGCACTTTTAAATATAAACACCACACGTTTAGGGTTCACAAGAATTATTTACAATAGGACAAAAAAAAATGCACATAGTAACCACCTTATTCTTGCTATTTCTAGGCAGAATAAATTAGTAAACTTTGGGAAGTCCTTAAAGAGTACGGAGTCATTGGGTGGCTCCTACAAGCAATAAAAATATATATACAGGTGGTAAAAGAGTGTAAGGGTAAATGGGAAACTGAGTGACTGGTTCGATATTATGCAAGGCGTGAAACAAGGATGCGTTATGTCCTCATGGCTATTTGTCATATTTATGGATAAGTGTTTAAGAATGACCCTTTTCGACGAGAAAGGTTTAGATCTCGAAACTGTGAAGGTACGCATATAGGTTACCTTTCGCAGATGACAAAATTGTTATGACAGAATCAATCGAGGACTTACCAAGATTGTTGAATAAACGTAATACAAGTATGGAGAATATGGGCCTTAAAATTAACGTAAATAAAACGAAAATCATCGTGTTTGAGGGAAAAAGTGAGAAAACAATGCGTAACATTGTCCTAAATGATAACAGATTAGGACGAGTCGACAAGTACGTATATCTGGGTAGCCTATTCACTAGCGACGGAAAAAACAGAAGGGGAGTTAGATAGGCGCATAAATAAGGGTAAACAGGTTATTGGTAGAGCAGGGTCCATTCTCAGAAATAAAAACGTATCAAAAAAGCTAAAATGATCATACATAATTCTATATTCGTACCGACTATACAATACGGTAGCGAGACATGGACCTGTCAAGAAAAGGCACTAACGCGATTGGCATGAAACCTCTGCGCACAATATGCGGGAAAACACTGGTGGACAAAGTCCGAAACAAGACAATCCTCAAAGAATGCGGTACAGGAGAGACACTAGTTAAATGTAGGAAGAAATCAGTTAAGATGGCTCGGTCGTCTTGAAAGAATGAAAGATGAACGACTGACCAAACAAGTGCATAAATGTAAAGTAAATGGCAGAATGGCCAGAGGTAGACCGCCGAAAGAATTGTTAGAATCTGTGAATCAGACATTATCCGAAGAGATATAAGAAGCCATAGAAACACAAGAGCTAGCATGAAAAAATGCATGGACGTGAAGGAAGCTAGAGTAGTATTCCAGGACAAAAAAGTGTGGCGACAAATAGTTTATAAAAAGAATGTGATTAGAGTGAATGACGCTTGAAACAAGATACCTTGGATACAAATGGGCCCAAGTGGGGAACCACACATAACAATTTTGTGAGGCTCTTCACTTGGGGTAATCGCTAGAGAGATTGATCAGCAACCTGGTTTGCAGCAGTGTTGGGGAACGAACGTGTCATTTAAACTAATAATACGAGAATTCTAGATCACTCTAAAAAATCTATACTTTACACCTATATACCTATCTATCTTATACCTATATACCCACCTACACAACCCTATTTCCAACCAAGCAAGTCAAGCCTATCCCGAAAGGGAAATGGCTAATTGGTATGATCATATTATAATAATTTATTGCAAAAAAGAAAAAAAATCGGAGACCTAATATGGCTTCAGCCCAATACATATGCCGAATGCAGTTCTGTTTTCCAGTGAAATTTTCGAAAGAACAGTTCTACATGGGGCTGTCCCGGTATGTACCGCTAGTGCCAGGTATATTTTATAATGCAGCCAAGTGATCTAATGAGAGTTGTATGCCTATATGAGATATGGGGTTAGCCTCGTTACTTTTTTACCCCACCATCCACGGACATCTAGTGTGAAGTTCGAGTGCCTAGCGGTCTGACCTACTGAGACTCTCAATTCAAAAAATGCAATATATAATTACAACACATTACAAATATATACAAGTCATTATTATTATTATACAATTATATATTTATTAGTAATGATAAAATTTGCCGACCATCATTTAGGATATTTTCACGTTTTTATTCACAAATGTCAAAAGGGATTTCAACGGAAAATCGTACTGCAATTTATGCTCTATCTCGTGACATTATACTTATGTCACAGACGACTCATTTTTCAATCCGAAGGGCTAGTCCAGGACACAAAATTCTGCTTTGGGAAAATGTAGTTAGGGGCATGTGACTTGGTGACATTTTCACAAATTTAAATGATATTTCTTTCTTGCTAGATAATTTTTAAATAATCAGTGTCTACACAAGATATTATGAAATGATTTACGCATTAGCAGATACTATAAATACAATTTTTGTACATGAATAGAGGGAAGTAGTTTTACTAATTTTTAAATTTTCACCAATTATTTCATTAATATATTGTATATATATACATATGAATATATTATATTTACTGAATTTGCATAAATCACATGCCTGTGAACAATCATGTAACAAAACAAAAACATTCACTCAAACCGAATGAAGCAGGAACTTCAATATGTATCGATTGAATGAAACGATCATGAATATAAAATAACATTGCTTTCAAATTGTTTCTGATTACAATCAAATTTAGTTTATAACGATTGAGTATTGTATGTATGTATGTATACCATTAGGCCATTTCCCTTTATTCGGGGTAGGCGTGACACTACCCGATTCGGGTAGTGTTTCTAGGTGGATAGTTTCTTGTAGTAAATAACTACAAGTGTGAGCTCACCACACCCACGACATGCCAACAGCACGTAGTTAGTAGTATTCCGGACGGTCACCCATCCAAGTACTAACCGCGCCCAACACTGCTTAACTTCAGTGATCTAACGAAAACTGGTTTTTTCAGCGTGGTATGGCCGTTGGCCATATATATATTGTAATTCCACATTAATAAGATCTATCTTCAAAAATATATATTTGAACTCTTAGTTAATATTATTATTATTATTATTATGTATATAATTCATTCAGTTTGTAGCACTGATGGATTTGTCATTCCACACTTCCGCAGTTCTTTTGTTTGAGATTTTTACATTCTCATTATAATGAGAAGGTATTGATTTTATGTGAAAAATGACTTTCGTGGATTTCATCAAATGTCGACGTTTTGAGGCCCCCTGAGTCAGAAAAAATAGTTTTTACATCGGTGTCTGTCTGTCTGTCTGTCGTCGTCGTTGTCGTCATTGTCGTCGTCGTCTGTATATACCGGATAACTTTTGAAAGACTAATCGGATTGGATTGTGCTTTGGCACACAGTTTCAGGGTCTAAAAAATAAGATTTAATTCGTTGACCAGCTATTTCGGATAGAAATTCGAAAAGTAAGAGCATTTTCAAAATTTTTTAGACCATTTTTCTCAAAATTCAGAAGTTCCATGGACGGCTGTCCATAGTGCTCAAAAATTCAAACAATTTATTCCGAATGACGATACGTAAAAATGTCAGGAGAAGGAAAATGTTTTTCTTTCGCACGTTCTACAAGATTATCATAACGACTTTTTGAATTTTCTTGAAAAATCGAAAATTCACATTTTTATTGCACAAAAAATAATGAAAAATCAAAAAATTTTATTTTACGGTCAAACCATGCAAGATACGACAATTGGTGATAAATATATATATATATATATTGTATATAAAAAAAAGTGTTTTTGGTTCCTTACCTAGAGGTATGCTGGGAACTGGCAGATCGGAAAATAGAAACTCCTATCTAATTCAACGCTGCTGAAGGTTGGTGACCTTCTCATCATAAAACATCAACCAATTGCGACTCTCGGTTTCCATTCCTTGCCCCCCCCCCGGGATCTTCAGGTAAGAGAATTACGAGAAACTACGCACGTAAAAAAACTAAATATTCTATGTGTATCAGAGACAAAGGAAAAGGGTTGCGAAAGTGGAAACATAGAAAATGGGGTTTTGAAAGGCGGTTTTGAAATATGGTCAGGAGTAGATAGCGAATTGCATTGTAGTCGATTTGATTATGAATGAAGAAGCAAGACAGCATCTCAAAGATCAAGGGTCAAGAGATGTCAAAGCAGTCATCTGGGACACTTTGAATGATACAATAAGTACTTGCGATCATGGTGAAAGAATAATTCTGCTAGGAGATGTGAACGGATGGGTCGGTGTCCAACGTCAGGGTACAGATACAGAAAGGGTGCTAAGTAAGTCTGGGGATTCAACAAGAAAAAATTGTAACAGGGAAAAATTAGTTAGCTTATTCTTAGAAAAGGGCATATTTATTACAAATACTTGGGTTAGACATAAAATAATCCGCATGCACACCTGGCGTAAAGGAAATAGCCACAGTATAATTGACATCATTATTGCGGATGAAAGGCTAAGAGAACTAGTAAAAGATACAATAGTCATGATGAATGCAATACTGACCATAACCTTTTAGTCTCCAAAATAAACTTAGGGCGGGGATAAAGAAGAAAAAGAACCAAACAAGCTTCCAATGTTCATTTTTCAATAATCATTCAAAAATTTATCATATATATGTTCCAAAAACGACTTAGATACTTTTTTTCTTCCCTTTTCAGATAGTTGGAAAAAAATCATTCCGATTGTAGGATTTATTAGAAAGATACGGAAATATACTGTGAAGTAAAGGAATTTCCTTCTTCTATTTAAATCAAATACTTTAGTCATTTTTATCTAAGGACATAGAACATAACATATGGTCGTTGCAAAGCGCGACGACCAAATCTCGTGCCGCAAGCACGCTCAAACTTTTGAGTTTCTACTACACGATGAACAGAAATGAGCGTGGAGCGCAAGGTTTACATGATTTTTAAACGAAACATCGAGCGCGAAGCGCGAGTATCTTGATGAGGATGTGTTCCTTAAGGTCGATAGAACCTTAAGTAAATTAGTTCTTCTTTTTATGTAAAACTGACATAGTTAAACCAAAAGCAGGTCATAACGATGAAACCTACGAAGAGCGTATTAGCCCGCGAAGCGCGCAATAGCGAGCACACGAAGTGCGAAAACCTAGAGGAACGGAGCTTAAAGCGTCAGGCAAACGCGTCCGAGCGCGTAGCGCGAGGTGAATACATTATCGAGCGCGAAAAGCGAGATAAACATATCATCAAGCGCGAAGCGCAAGTTTCAACAGGTGCGCGCCCTAGGCTCGCTCAAACTTGCTGAATGTTTCGTTTGAAAATTAAAATGTTCTTAACCTTCGAGCGCTCGCGCCAAGTGAAATCACACCAGCGCTCGCAAGGCGGCAGTTTGGCCGCTCTTAGTTTTCGGATTTTTTTTTCAATTTTACTATTTTTTTCTTTTATGTATCAAGGGAAAGTAAGTGCAGGAACATTTTGCAGATGATTCAACATAATAAATATATTTGAAAATTGCGTGACAAGCATAAGAAGCAAAATAGAATTTTTTTTTTTTCAAAATCTGACGTCTTATTATCTAGAGAGAGCATACTCAGAGAGGGACCGTCCAATGATCTGATTTATCAAATGGCGAGCAGTTTTCTAAAAAGGCGGCCAATTTGCCGCCCACGCGAGCGCTCGAAGTATAATGTAACGTGATAATATTATACCGGCAGAAAATTTTTTTTGTCGTTTCCGGCAGGGAGTTTTTTCGCCGATACTGACAGTCTATCCAATCCCGTGAGAATTATACGTGAAATATTTACTGACATTTCTGATATAAAAAAAAATGACGGTGTTGCTCGCCAGGCGGCAATTTGGCCGCTCCTGATGAAATTCTTGGATGCACTCAACTTTGCAACTGATCAGGTGTCAGGCAGAGCGGACGGGCGAAGTGATCTAAGAGCTATCTGATGTCTTGTTACCTAGAAGGAGAATACCTGGCGGGGGAACCGTCCAATGGCCTGATTTTTCGAATGGCAAGCATTTTTCGAAAAAGGCGGCCAATTTGCCGCCCACGCGAGCGCTCGAAGGTTAATGGATTCTTTGTACTCACTTGATACAAAAGCAGGTTATTATAAAAACAATGACATTGCCATACCCATAAGTCAAAGTGACAACTTAAACTTCAAAACAATATATTCGCGCATTTTCCGGTCTTTTTCGGATTTTAAACATTTTTTCCGTCGATTCAAGTTTTCGGATTGAAGCCTCCAAAAGTGAAAAATTTCAGGTATGAACAAGTCTTTAAAAAATGTCTGAAATCAAATAATTTTAAGTACAACCAATTTCAAACAGAGAATGTTTTTAGAGGAAAAATTTGAAACAAATTGTGATTCTAAAATTATTGTTTTTTCCCGTAATTTGATAGGTCAGTTTAGTAAGCCCTGAGTAAAAAAATAAACGACGCACGCATTAAATAATCTAATAGAATTATCGGCGTACTTATTACGTCGTTTGCCTTTTTCCATGGTGATTGATATATAAAGGAATACAACATACATTGGATAAAATGATACTAAATACACATTTCAATTTATTTTAACATCAAAAAATAATTAATTAATGAGAAAAATAAATCAGTGATACTTTCTGTATCAGAAGGAGAATGCACGCTGCCACATAAAACTAAATAATTAAATTCTTAAACAAAAAATAGCGAATATCGAATTTTTTTTCATGTATATGGGTAAATAAGCAGGACAATCGGTCAAAGTGAATTTAGAATGCAAATATATTAAGGCAGAATGAACTGTTGGTTTACAATTATGTACATTAGGGTGGGCCAAAAAAAACTTTTAATTTTTTTTCCCTCAGATACCATGAAAATATGGTCAGAAATGACGAAAAAAGAAATCTGGTGAAGCTTGAGCTCTGAATATTAATATTAAGAGGTGGCGATTTGTGATTTTTGATTTCCCATTTACATAACACAAAAATTAAAAAAAAAAAATTTTCGATTTCTAATGCGTTTGAGCGAATAATTGTCTAGTAAAAAAAAAACTTATTCTTGTAGAAAATTTAACGATCTACAAAAAATGTCTGATATGATTTTTTGCTAAGTCGACTCATTCAAAAGTTATGGCAGATTGAAAATTAAAAAAATACTTTTTCATTAAACTTCCATCACGCTTTTGATCTCAAAGAGCTCATAACCATTGAACACTTTAGATACCATGAAAATATTGTCAGAAATGACGAAAAAAAAATTCTGGTGAAGCTTGAGCTCTTAATATTAACATTAAGAGGTGACGATTTGTGATTTTTTATTTCCCATTTAAATAACGCAGGAATTTTTTTATATTTTTTTTCGATTTTTGATGCGTTTGAACGAATAATTGTCTAGTGAAAACGAAAACTTATTCTTGTAGAGAATTTAATGATCAACGAAAAATGTCGGATATGATTTTTTGCTAAGTCGACTCTTTCAAAAGTTATTCGAGGTTAAAGTCCAACTCTAAATCGTAAAAGATAATTTTTACAATTTTTTATATTCTATCACAAAATAATGGCTCTAAAACATGAAATATCTTATTTTTCGTAAAACTAATCGAATTTTTTTGGTAAAACAATAACATTTTTACAAAATATCGTAAGAAAAACCAATTTTATGAAACTTAATTTAAAAAAAAATCTGAACTTTACTTTACCTGAATGATGACTTAAAAAAAAAAAAAAAATTTGCTCTTCGAGCTCAAAAATTTAATTTTTGTGTTATTTTCAGCTCTCTGAGCTCAAAAATAAAGCTGCTCAATGCTTTTGAGCTCTTTGATATCAAAAGTCTGATGGAAATTTAATGAAAAAGTATTTTTTTAATTTTCAATCTGCCTTAACTTTTGAATGAGTCGACTTAGCAAAAAATCATATCAGACATTTTTTGTAGATCGTTAAATTTTCTACTAGAATAAGTTTTTTTTTTACTAGACAATTATTCGCTCAAACGCATTAGAAATCGAAAATTTTTTTTTTTTAATTTTTGTGTTATGTAAATGGGAAATCAAAAATCACAAATCGCCACCTCTTAATATTAATATTCAGAGCTCAAGCTTCACCAGATTTCTTTTTTCGTCATTTCTGACCATATTTTCATGATATCTAAGGAAAAAAAAATTAAAAGTTTTTTTTGGCCCACCCTAATGTACATAATTGTAAACCAACAGTTCATTCTGCCTTAATATATTTGCATTCTAAATTCACTTTGACTGATTGTCCTGCATATTTACCCATATACATGGAAAAAAATTCAATATTCGCTATTTTTTTTCGAAAGAATGTGAAAATGAACAGAAATGAGAGCAGAATCATTCGAACTGAATTCGGTTTTTTAACGAAAATCTTGATAATGAGTTTGCTGATTAAAGAGGTATGAACAATTGTCTCATAGTCTTGCGAAATCAATCAGAATGATACAGGAATTATATAACAGAGTCATCTGTAATGAATTTTAGTTGACCAGCGAATTCACATTGAATGAAAAGTTGATTTAGAATGATGTGTATTCATTCGAAGCGACTGTTGATTGGCAGCAGAATCATTTTGAATTATTGATTTGATTGATGGCCGAATCATGTGGATACAAATAACGGATATTATTCGGATTTATTTTGATTGAGACAGACTCGAACAGATTCAAACAGATTAAAGTCCATTCCGAAGCTTAAACCAAAGATTCCTTTCTATTTTTCTTCCAACAGGGTAACTATATTATAGAGAGCTTTCAAACTTTTGGCGAGCAATTACAGAAATTGGAGACAAAGATTTAACGATTGAAAGTCTCCGAAACCTCTTCTTCCGGTTAATTGATTCCAAATTGAAATAAGTCTCCCTCTCGAGGTAGTAGACTCCCCATTGGGGTGCTCCTCTCGTGACCAAGTTCTGCCCCACGCCTGCTAGAATCCGTAAGGAGTAGTCAGACTAGTCAGTGCTTCGATGTATATTTCCTAAGTTGAGATAGGTGTCATTAGGATAAAAATATGAGAAGAGATCGCGCCTGCTAGTATTGGGGTTCAGTGGACCAGTGGCCCAGGTAAATCGACAAGTTTTCTGTGTTAGAGAACTAACGTCACGGGTGTGACGGTATTACGTTAAAACGTTATGAGAAATGAAAGAGGAAGAGTTTGCAGCGCGAGGGGGTAGAGTTTGAAGTGAGGCGACGGCGCATGGAGGGTGGAAGATGCGTCGGTGTGTTGCGCCGAAGTGCTTTTGCCGTAGAGTCCGTCAGTTCTCCGGTGAAGCCCTAACGAGCGAGCGGCAATAAGTTCACCCCCGTCGAACCGGCCCGCGGCGTGGTTGAAGGTTTCAATCTTCTTCAGTGAAACTGTTACACCCACAGTGGAGCGTGTTTGGTGAACCACGTGGGCCTAAAATCGAACCATATCTTTGAGAGCCACTACTGTGTGAATCTAGTTTCGAGTTCCGTTTTAAAAACGCGGGAAAGGTTTTAAAACGGTGCGAGATAAAAGAGCGGAAACAAATACAAAACTAGGTTGGTTCTTGAAGTGAAGTGTTGACAATAGTTCGACCTAATTATTTTCATCATAGGATGATCTTGAAATTGATTATATATTTGCTTAATTCAAGACAATCTATTTCTAAATATCTTCATCAAGTTAATCTTATTGGATGTCCTGTGCTGACCTAATTTAAGCTTTAGTAATTAGATTTGCTCTTTGACAACCAAAGCTCAGCTGATAATTAGCTCTAAAGTTTATAGCAAGATGCAGTAGATTAGTAGAAGTTCTTGGAATAATCATATTGGACTAAAGTCGGCTTGCAGATGTGACATTCGTAGTGGATGTTCATATAAATATCAATTTTGACGATTCGTCTTCTATTTACTATATTTAGGAATGATCCCTAAATGAGTTCAGTAGTCACGTTTACCTTTTTTGAAAAATAAATTTTTCTTTTGGGTTACTGCCAGAGTTTTTCATAACACTTCCTCACTCGTACCAATCTAAGACACGTTTGTTCCATTTGAAGAAGGAAGATATACGAGGGAAAAGGTAGAGACTGGGGAAGAATAAGCCATAAGTTAAGAATAGCGGAGGTTAGTATGGGCAATATCAGTTTGGAGAAATTAAACGGGGCTTGCTAGGGCTCAAAGATACAATACTGGCACAGTTAATCAACAAAGGGATAATCAATTCGTTTTCGTTCCGTGTGTGAAGGAAATACGGAATTAGATTCAGTCTTTCACAATTTAAGTGGCTTCCTCTTATGCACATCAAATCTTGATTAAATATGGTATGAAGGTTTACCCAATCCAGTTAGATTGCTCGCAATGACTGAATTCCTGATATTCCACAAATACTAACAGTCAAAGGATTGGTTATTTCAATCATAATCCAGATTCCATATGGACTGTAGAGTAGAATAGCTTTTATGTTAAATAGAGCCGTTTCAGTGTCCTGAATGTATTTTCACTTCGGGATCTACTAATTAGGAGAATGTTCCCTCGATCATAAAATAGTAGTAATATTCAGAACACTATCCTAAAAAAACTGTTTAGTTGATTCAACTAAACGAAAATTAACAATGATTTTGTTGAATAAACAAAAAATTTGGTTACATAATTGCCAAGAAAGTTGTGTTGATTCAACAAACCTGACTTTTTGAGAAGGTTTATTTTTGCCGCTTACTTGATATTCATATTGTATTTATGGGCAAAATGAATTTATTCAAATGCGATAATTGATTTTCGCTCAAATGATTCAATAAATACATTCATCAATTTATAATTATTGCCTGGGGCGAATAATTATTTCCTTAAGATACTATGGTGTTGACCAGAGTAATTAACAAGTGTAGATTGTAGACGTTATTTTAAAATTAATCCATGTTGTTGGTTACTGGTCCAACTTTTTAACAGTAATCAATAACCTTGATTAATTTCAAAATTACATCTTCACTTGCAAATAATTATTTGTAGATAATTGAGTTTTCGTAAATTAATATTGGTGTTGATCGTTTGATTTTAAAATACGGTGCTCTCTTATGGTTTTCAGTTAACATTGGAATCACTATCTGTTTTACATATCTCTGTCTAGTTGACACTTATGTTAGATGTTTTAGTATCACAAGATGTCTTAATAATGTTCTCTTTGAAATTAAACTTCATTTGATGACCTGATTTTCGAGAATTAAACATCACTGCGGTGTCGCTCTTAATTCTGGAAAGACGTAAAGTGTGTCGGGAGTGAAAAGTTTCCTCGAGTGTCAGTGCAGCAAATGGTGTTTCTTCAAACAAAGACGGAGAGTGGATTTGAATAGAGGCGGGAGAGAGATCGACGTCGATTACTTGGTAAGTAAACTGCCACGAATCGTATTGTTTAGTACTGCCATTGGTTGATTATCTGAATTTCTGTGACAGGTGGGGATAATCTCCCCGATTTACATACATCTGACAATAACATTGGCCCGAATGAGGGTATTCTGCTGAATCTGTAATGGGGAGTGTAATTTTCACCCAGTAGTTAGTATACCCAGATACGACGCCCGCGCGTTTGCATTATAAGGTGTTGCTCATGGTACTGGGATTGTAGAACCTTTGTTCGCTCTTCTAGCTTAATTCAGCGTAAGCTTGAGGATTAAATATTTTTTGAGGTCTGCTTACATTTGATGGAAAATTCGAATTTAGCATTTAGATCGCCACTGAACAAAAGTGAAGACTTTGAATTATCTTTTGAAACCAGGGTGGCTATTAGACCGGGAAACCAATATCACTGCACTGAAAAAAATTTTGTTTTAATCCGCCTTGTTCGATTTAAAAAAAATTTATACTTGAATTTAGGAAATTTTGTGTGATTTAAGCGAAGGACCCCGCAGAAAATGTATAGAATAATCCTTTCGGTGAAATTGTTTCATTACGATTGTTGACAATCATCACCTAATGCATCAGAAAACTGAACATAACTAAACTTTGACCGATAGGGTTTTTCTATACATTTTGTTGCGAAATTTTTTGTTTGCAGAATCTCATTCACACATTCCCTACCATTATTTCCTCGGTCTAACTCCGGGTACGCTACTAATTCACTTTACCTAAATACACTTGCTCCTTTGAACGCCCTGCATCTATTCTGTGAACAAGACGAAATCATCTCAACAAATTTCTTTCAATCTTGTTAATAAATGTTTCTTCTTCATAAAGTTTACTTTACTCCTATCCATTTTTTGGTACATCCGGGTCTCGTTACTATACAGCACAGAATTATATACATATTCCAATTTTTGCTTTATTCGTAACGTTTTCAATTCTAACAATGACTCCTATATTGTAAGTAAACGTCTGAGGTAAACCAAATCATCAACTTTTT
>CAKNXH010083727.1:0-18899 GCA_932178445.1 Andricus quercusramuli
GCCCAGATAGAGAAAAATCAAAATTCCGCATCTGCCCCCCGAAATTTTAATTTTTCAAATTTTCCTTTTGCATACGTTTGTACGTCGTTTGCACTGTTTTTCACCCCACAGTAATATTCAAAAATGCCAAATATCAACCTCTAGTATTCGTAACGAAACGGGTCCGAAGATTCGTCATTTAGAAAAGACAATCCATTTTTAGCTGATAATGTGGACAAAATTAACATTCCGAAAAATCCAAAATATACTTCCAACCGCATGATAATGTTTAAAAATCCTAAAAATGTACCCCTAGTATTCTTAACGAAAAGGTCTGAAGATTTTCCATGTAAAATAGATAGAAAATTAGACGTACAAACAGTACAAACGACGTACAAACGTATGCAAAAGGAAAATGTGAAAAATTCAAATTTCGGCGGGCAGATGCGGAATTTTGATTTTTTTCTATCTGGGCAACCAAGAGGGTACAAACGACAATATGCAATGTACAAACGGTACAAACGACGTACAAACGTATGCCAAAGGAAAATTTGAAAAATTCAAATTTCGGGGGGCAGTCTCGAAATTTTGATTAGCCTGTATCTGGGCAACCAAGAGGGTACAAACGAAAGTATGAAATGTAAAAACAGCACAAACGACGTACAAACGTATGCCAAAGGAAGATTTAAAAAATTCAAATTTCGGGGGGGCAGTCTTAAAATTTTGATTAGCCTGTATCTGGGCAAACAAGAGGGTACAAACGAAAGTATGAAATGTATAAACAGTAAAAACGACGTACAAACGTATGTAAAAATAAAATTTGAAAAATGTGAACTTCGGGGGGCCAACTTCATGGGGGTGCCAGCTTACAGTAAATACTGGAGGCTCTTTCTTTGCAGTTCTAATTTTATACAGGGAAATCACAAAGAACGTGGTGTCATTTATGAGGGTTGCTTTTTGTTGCAGCTCCCTTGTAACCAAAAATCGGTTCTAATAGAAACCACAGTTTTTTTGTGTTTTATTGATTTCTAAAACATACTGCTGACACCTTATTGATTGGAGAAAGCATTTTTATTTTTGGTGTTACTCCCCTTATTCGTACTTCAGCGAACCGGGTAGTGAAAACAACAAGAAAAATAGATGTGCTAACAAATAAAGTAGCCGCGGCATATGTTTAAAGCCAAAGTAGTTGGACCTAATACCTATTTTTACATTCAAATCATTTGTGATGGAAGGTATTAGATTCATGTAAATTTGGATCTATCTAGTTTTCGTCAATTCTCGACATTTTGAGACTCCCTGAATAAAAAGAGGGCTTTTACGAAAATGTCTGTCTATTTACCCGCCAGTACTATCGCCAATATTTATGATTTTCGTTATGAATTACAGCAAATATAGAATAATACAAACTAAGGAATTAATATTTAAGTAATAATGAAGAACAAAAATTGTAATTTATTTGTCTAATATCTGGAGAAGCAGTCCCAAGAAGTGTTTAAAGTTCAAAGGCAGAGCACGAAGCGCGAGATTCGCTAGACGCGCACCATATGCGCCGTCAAACTCAGTTTTACTTCTCGCATTTTTTTATGTAATCCTCTTGTATTTTGATAGTACACTCGAAACAAGTTTCCTTACTTGGTTTCTTTTTCTTCGAGACCATAATAACTGAAACTTCGTTTTTGTAAGCAATCTTCAGATTTTTCTCTCCGGCTCTCGTTCTATTGTTGAGTGTTCTGATCAGGATGGCCATCTCTTCCTTCTTAATAAGAGTGCGATCTGTAGCGAGTTTGATATTGAGAAAAAAATTAGTTCGTGAAGCGGGTCGTGGCGGGGGGGGGGGGGGGGGGACTTACGCCAGGGATGAAGTGCAGAAATGGGTATCCAAAAATAAAATGAGTTAATATTTGCTATGATACCATATACATAGATTTTTATAACACATTACTTTTCTTTGTACTTATTGAATATTTAACAACATTTTACACCATTATTACTACTTCGATCCACGCGAATATTAAATTTATCCATGCCCAGATTTTGATTTTGATTTTGATTAGAAAGGTGTGTGTACTAGTGACGCGTAAACGGAAAAATACAATATTTTAGAAGGCGATTCTGTGCTTTTTCTTGTTACACTCGGCAGATTTTTTGTATCATGGAGTACAGATATGAGCTACTTTAAATTAGGATCATATTTGAAGCTGTATCATAGTGATTGTTAAGTTGAAGAAAGATGAAATACATTATCTGCATTCTAGACATTGTAAAGGATCTTAGTCATCAGAACTAAGCCATAAAGCCAAACATTTTTTTTACTATCACCCACCAATTTTTGATGGCATATTACCCCTTATTGTCAAGATTTAAGAAGCTCAATTTGAGAGAGAACTTTAACTTATTCTTATAATTTTAAATTTTATTTTTTCGGGTGAAAGGAGAAATTATTTTTACTTATTTCTAATGTTTACCGACAAATAGTGCCCTAAATTACCCGAAACCGTTAAAAACAGACTTTCGAAAAATTTTATTTTTTCAGTTGTCATTCTCATGTCTTCATTCATTTTATTATACAATATTCTTAGCTGAGAATTAGAGCGTGGGAGGCGGCGAGCATTACTAAAAGGGTGGTTCACTATTGTTATCATTATTCTACTTGGCGGCACACAGTGGTTTAAATCAGGAATATAATGTTCCCAAAGGTCTACAGCCTTTAGTTTTCATCCGATTCACAATTATTTTTAAACTGATGATAATTAACAATTCAAAAAACCCGCGGAGCGCGACTTTTTAACCTAACTTTGTTTATGTTTATTCATTAAACGCAAAGTGTGGCTAAATGGCGAATTTTGCTTTTTTTGTTGCTACTCAGGAGTGACTGCCAAATATCAGAAAACGTCTTAAATTCATGCTGGGACACTCACAGTGGTTCAATGTTCGAATTTTTTAAATTAGAATCGCTATGGTTCATCTCTATCGAAACAGTTAATTTGCGAAGTGTATAAAATTGGCATAGAAGATTGCCGAAAGTATACGTTTCTTTCTGAGAAACCCTTAATGAAAAGAGTTGAAAACTTCTAAGGATCTACAGTCTAATTTCTACTGTCAAGCAGCGGTTCTGAATTGGGGCAAGGCAATATTTGTATTTAAAGAGCATAATAATATGTATTTGTATTTAATTAATGATTCGTATTTACACGTTTGATATCCTAGAGTTTTTCTTTATAGTTTTGGATTGATGATCGGTCCCTTTTATTCCTCTCTTCTTTTTTTTTTTGCATTTGGGGAAAGTGAGAGAGCGTTCAAAGTGTACAGCCATGCTGTTGTGTGAATAGAATAAAAATTGTCAGTGCACACTGTACAGAGTCTGTGAAATTTCGGGTGGGAGGGTGAGCCCCACTAGGACCCCACCACCATGGCCACGCCGTTGAACGGGTGTACCCACAAATTATTCATCATAACCTTTTAGGTCGTAGGGAAGATTTTTCAAATTCTAAAAAATGAGTCTTAAAAAAAGGAACAGAAGATTTTTTACTTCTTTTGGATACCTAAGCACAAATTTTTTGCCCAGTCTAAACGATTCAATAAATTTCAATATTTCCACTCCCCATAAACAGGTAGTATTCCATTTTTCCCATCACTGGAATAAAAACTGCATGGAAATTTGATCTTTATTGATGTTAAAAATGAGATGCCATACCATAGATATAAACAGATCGGCATTATATAAAAAAAGAAATTCAGATTTGGCATGTATTACATGACAGACCGTGGAATATATTTTTTCTATCTCATTTTCGCAGTAAAAGCACATAAGTATAAAGAGACGTTTAATAAAAAAATATCTTAGTTTACAAATCATAAACTCGAAGCATGAGGATCGCTCCTTAAGAACTTTTGATACATCGGACGTTTTGATTCATCGTATCAAAAACTTGTGGTTGCACGCTCGCAGCCACCATGCGGATATCACTTACTGGAAACTGGAGACAAATCGAATGCTAGACGATGCGACGTCGCGGTTGACTGAAATCGCCATAAACCTATCCGTGGGTTTTACGAAAGGAATATCAATGCACCCAAACTTCAGGATCCTGAAGGGAATTTATCACAGATGAATTCTAACAAGCTGGAGATTCGGATATTGTTACGGTTACTGAAGGGAAACATCATGAATGTCATTGTGTGTGCACTGAGAGACCTTTTGTTAGAATAAATGAAAAAAATGAATTAGAATTTGGTATAATATCGTACCAAAATGGGGGAAACCGAGGTTTTATTACACTTATTCGTATTACAGTACCGAAGTTTAATATTATCATATGAGTATTTAAAACACGAAGACTACAAAGTAGTATTCTGAATACGAGATATTATGAATCTCCATTTCAAGAATTAACACTATGAAAAAGTGATATTCTTTTTACTGAGTTTTCGAAATTTGAATAAGAAAAATAGTGAATATCATAATCTCGAAAACGTATTTTACACGGAGAGGAGTTAACCGCGACCGTTCCTGCCAAGTCCGCTGCCGTCGCGCAGAACTTGCGAGTGGGAGGGAGGCGGAAGCTGTTGCTGCGCTCGCATGAACCATTGCTGGCGAAGCTCAACCGTTCTGGAGCGTGACCGTAATACCCAGCGTAGCTATAGTTACTCCACTCGCAGTGATAGGTAAGGTTTACTCCGCAAGCATTACTGCGCGCACCGTTTTTTTCGATGTGGGTAAACCTGGAACTACCACTTTGCCCAGAAAACGTAAGACCTTTGCCATAATTAAGGGCTGATTGAAGGCTTATTTGATAGCTAAAAGCCAGATTTTGGGCTCTGCCACTTACACGCTTAACTCACAAACTAACAAACAATGACTCGAAAATATAATAAATTTCAACGTTTGTGACAGCGAGACAAAAACATTCGAGTACGCGCGAAGATGATCAACTGATATCGTTAGACTTCAGACCGTCCAATCCCATTATGGTGGTAACCGCAACGGCTCGGGAATCTGGCAGTAACTGTTACTGCGACGGACGCAACAGTCGCTGCAGTATCTTTTACGGTGGCGCGCAGTGACTGTCACGGTGTAGGAGTAATATTTCCGGCATCAACCGTCACCGTCGCTGCTCAGCCACAACATGATTTTTCTGCAGAACTCTTGCGGTCGGCGCAGCAACGGTTACGGTGAAAAATGCACCCGCTCTGGTTTACTTCTCTCCGTGTAGAAATTGATATTATCAATATGAAGTTGACACCAACCTAAGACGCATATAGCAATTTATGAAATCCTTATTCTTGATTTTTCATATAGTTTCGTTTGAGAATGCTCCTGGAGTATTTCCGCCGTTTTCCGATCGAGCTCGATTGTGCAGAGCCGAACAACTTCTTTTTTAAAACAGTCAACAATTTTTTATTACTACAATCTTTTAACTATCAGAAAATATGGGTAATTGTCAAATTGTAGGCAAATTTCAGCACCTACAGTGGCAATCATATTATTATTAGGAATTAAATATTTCATAATGGAAATTGATCTTATCACATGTAACTATTTTAAATCCAAAAGGGGCAGTTATGAAAATAAGAAATAATAATGAATCCATGGGCACGCGCATATAATCAGTCGTACGCTGTTCTATTGTACCGTACGGTAATGATGCGAGAAAAATGTTAAAGTTTAACCTTTTTTATTGTTCATAAAAAAATAACAAATTTTAATTATCAAAAGTCAACTACTTATGAAAGAAAACACCACCAAGCAAGTAACGGAATTGTTTTTATAAATTTTTTTCACTCCGAAAATGGTTTTTAACGCACGTACGGTAATGACGTTTTTGTTGTCAAGATGCACTTTTCAGTTTTAATATCGGATTCACAGAAAAGAGAGTTAATATTTTAAGCTCAATTTTATAAAAACTTGTATTAAACAATACGCCTAATATTGTTGTATTTATTACTCCACTGTAACTACAATATTTTACTAGAAAAACAGACGTACGGTAATGACTTCTGAAATGGAAAAAATTGAGGGACAGACATCAAGGCTTTTAAAATATTATTTATTTGAATTAAAAAAATGTGCCTAAATTAAATTTATGTTCATGTGAAGTTTACAAACTTGATACGTTAAGCGTTTTTCAGGTTACTGTCTAAAAAAACGGAGAAAATCAGTTTATCCTTGTGCAAAGTGAAGTTGGGACGCCGTACGGTAATGACGTTTCGGGTGTTCTTATACTAAATTAAAGTAAATAGGAACAGGAATGAAAAAAGGAACTGCCCATTCTGTAGAGGATGATAATAAGTGTTTATTAAAATTTAAAAAAAATCGGTACGAGCTTCTAAGTTAATGTTATATTATTGGGACTTCAAGTTTGCCTTCAATTTGACAATTACCCATACATATTTTTTTATATTATTATTCAATATTGTACACATTATTTATATCTGTCTCCTTAGTTCTGTCAAAAGATGCTTGGTTGTAGTGAAAAAGGCGCTTTTATCACATGTATACCGGAAGGTTATGTTTCACAACATTTTGAATAAAAGTTACCTCTTTCTATTTTCAATTACTTCATTTACTATCAAATTATTAGGAATTTTTTCTCTCGAAATTTATACACTAAGATAATAAGATTTAATTAAATGAGTACAATTTATTGAGTACAATTAATTTTAACCTTTAAAAAAAATGTATTTTATAAAAAATCAATTTAATCATTGAAAGTGATAAAATGTTTAACCTATCTATTAGCAAAACTTTAAAGCAACAAATCACTCGTGAAACAGGGCCCAGATATTTTTTATTCTGCCCTGAATTGTCAAGCGACGCCGCCATGCCGAGATTTTTGCCAAATATTCCATAATATAAGTTAGCCGTGGGGATTAGTTGTTAGGGATAAAATGCGTTAGTGCTTTGGGTAAGTCAGGTTCGAATCTCGCCGCAGCGATTCCGATTTTTCATAGCGATTAAGCGTGCGATTATGTATGTAGTGAATAAATTAAGTATATAATAATAAAAATTATAATTGTACGCGTGTTTCCGTATTTAATTGTATTTAATTTGTATATTTAGTTCCTCCTTCTGAAGGTTAAATCTTTTGGTGGAGTGAGTTATTTTTCATATAGTCGTTTGAGATTCTCATATGCTTTGTATGACAACTTCAAAAGATGTTTTCACTCTTTCGAATAAAATGTATTACTATCGTTTTAACTTCGTATGTCAACTTTGATATAGTGAATTTTAAATTCTCGCAAGTTTTATAAGAGTTAATGCAACATCCTTTCCATTTGTTCAAACAAAAATATTAATTTTGCCGGCTGAAAACCACTATATTAATTTTTGATACGCAAACCCTGTTTTCCCTATTTTGGAACGATATTGTACTAAATTCTCATTCATTTTTATCATTTATTCTAACAAAAAGTCTCTCAGTGTGTGATGTAATATTTATTGATTTTTTTAGCAAGATAAAAACCCTAGTTTTAACTAACTGAAAAATATCTTAAGATGTAATAAAACAATAGTGATGATAATACCCTCCGAAAAACTATGGCAAGCCGTTTCACTTTTAAATAGTAACCAGGATGAAGAACAGAAAAAAAATGCAACTCCTCCCAGCTGAAAATTCCTGTACAGGAACCTCGGAGGATCTTGCACATGTTCCTGTACACGAAACTGCACACGAACTTGTACAGGTAATCTTGGGGGTTCTTGTGTAGGAATTTGGCGAAGGAAACTGTACATGATCCTGCAAAGGAACCTGTATACAAGCTACACTGTAAAAAATTTTTCGGGAATTTCCCCGAAAATGTTTGGGACGCTCATTTCCCAAACACTTTTGGGGAATTTTCCCAAACATTTTGTAGGGAAAACTCCCAAACACTTTTCGGGGATTTTCCCAAATATTTCTTAGGGAATATTCCCAAAAACTTTTCGAGGATTTTCCCAAACATTTCGTAGGGAAAATTCCCAAAATATTTTCGGGGATTTTCCTAAACATTTTGTAGGGAAAATACCCAAAAACTTTTTCGGGGATTTTCCCAAATATTTCTTAGGGAAAATTCCCAAAAACCTTTCGGGGATTTTCCCAAAAATTCTGTAGGGAAAATTCCTGAAAACTTTTTCGGGGATTTTCCCAAACATTTTGTAGGGGAAATTCCCAAAAACATCGGTAATTGAATATTATATATATATTACTTATGTAAGAGGAACTGAAAATCAATAATTTTTTTACTTATTATCTAAAAAATAATTTATTATACACCATCATCATCTACAACATCACTCTTATCATCATCTAATCTAACAATGAGAAAGGAATTCTATAAAATTATCTATAAGTGATCCTGCTTTTGGATCCCGGTCGTCTTTAGCATTCTTTCTGCCTCTTTTGTGTCCAAGTTCTGGATTAATGTCCAGCAACATGCTGTAAAAAAAGACACAATTAAGTTTTCTAATTTATAGTTTTATATAAATAATATGTTGTTTCATAAAGGGGCAAAATTAATTTCAATCTAAATGAAGCAATATTTAACACTACTTCTAGCTTAAAAAGCAATTTAAAAAAAATTGATACAAAAATCCATACATTTGAACTTTCAGAACTTCAACTACATAATTTCTGGGTGCACAGTCTTTATATTTTTTCTTAGTTTCCCCTTTTTTCTTCAAATTCCCCATTTCCCCCCTATTGTCAAAAAACTTCCCCTTTTTCCCCTTTTCTCTTCAAACATACGATATTCAAAATCGTACCCAGTATTGAATAATAATTAAATCAATTATACCATTCAAATCAATTATTTATGAATAAATAAGGTACACGTTTCAAGTGCAGACCATTACAAATAAATACTCTTCAACAAAATTTGAAGATGAAACATTTTAAAGCAAGTTGAAAATGTGAAAACTGGAGACAGAAGATATTATCCTATATAAAATTGGAACAGTTACAGACTATTTCAAGCTACGAAAAAAATGAGTACACAAAAGTTATTCACAGAAAAAAGAGCTATAAATTTGTAACGAATCATTTTTTGATAGTATGCATAGTTTTTGTTATAATCGTGAAAAATAACATTAAAAATAAAAAAATAAATTAAGATTTTGGA
Source organism: Andricus quercusramuli (assembly GCA_932178445.1). Taxonomy (NCBI): domain Eukaryota; kingdom Metazoa; phylum Arthropoda; class Insecta; order Hymenoptera; family Cynipidae; genus Andricus; species Andricus quercusramuli. The sequence goes on from CAKNXH010083727.1 coordinate 9,079, forward strand.
CAAACGACTCAAGCTACGAAAAAAATGAATAGACAAAAGTTATTCACAGGAAAAAAGAGCTATACATTTGTAATCAATCAATTTTTGATAGCATGCATAGTTTTTGTTATAATTGTGAAAAATAACATTAAAAATAAAACAAGAAACTGGAAAATTTTGGTTTCAGAAAATTGCGATAAAAAAGCAAATTTTCACCAAAAGCCTGAATTTTCAAACTAATTTTCGAAAACTAAATCTAAGAATATTATATTTGTCTTTCATTTCCTGAAAATTAGTCACTTTTATGCTTTAACAGTCTCTTGTACAGAAATTCAAAATTTTCAGCAAAATAAAATTCAGGATTCAAGCTTTTGGTCAAAATTCGCCTTTTTAACGCAAGCTCCTAAAACCAAAATTTTTCGCAGCCTTTTATATGGATGTTAAAAAACTTCACCAGTTTCAAAAACATAAAAGAGACTAGTTTTTAGAAATTGAAACACAATTATAAAATTAAATGACTTACCTTTTAATTGTTGCCCCGTTTGACCTTTTTAAACGCTACACTTGGAAGCTGACCGCTACTCCAAAACATAGCACTAACTTAAACACAGAGAACTGTTCTTAAGAAGTAGTCAAAGATAACTGACCTGAAGGATACAGATTGCAGTTTCAATTTTCCATCAGTCTCCTGGAAAATTTTATCATGCATACCATGACTCATTTCCACCCTCAACTTAAACAGTGGCCATAAAACCGGTTTGCAAACCCTTCAGGTATACCGGATGACTTTTGCTATATGTATATCTATATATATATTAGACATACCATTTCCAAATTATTCCCAATTTTTTCGGCAATATTTCCCGCTCACTCCGAAATTTTCCCGAAAATTAGGGAATTGTTGAAAAAATAAATTATCGAAAAAAATTATTCAAACAAATGGAATTTTTTTAAATAAGTGACAACTAATTGTCAAATGCTGCAGAACCAAGTTATTAAAAAAATTATTCTGACATATTAAATTTGTTTAAATAATTGAAAATTATTTAACTAATGTTGATAAATATTCCATAAAACCAATAGTAATAGCTTTTAGTGAAAAAAATTGTTTAGAAAAAATTATTTAAACAAATGAAATTTGTTTAAATAATTGGAAAGAATTAACCAACATTGATTAACCTTTCACTAGACCAATAGTAATAATTTTTAGTGAAACAAAAAGCGAATTTAAAAAAAAAAATTATTTAAACAAATTGAATTGGTTTAAATAATTAGAAAGTAATTAGCGAATGTTGATAAATACTCAAATGAACCAATAGTAATAATTTTTAGTGAAAAAAACTAATTTAAAAGAAACATTTAAATAAATCGAATTTGTTTAAATTTCACTAATTTATTTGGAAAATCAAACATTTTTTGGGGAAATTCCGGATATATTTTAGACATTTTTAAATTCACAAAAATGTAGGGAATATTCTCTAATTTTTCGGGTAAATTCCCGAATGATTCAGGAAAATTTCTTATGAAATTGTAAGTATTGTTCAATTACCCAAATTTTAGGGAATTATCCCTAAAATGTTCGGGAAAATCATTTTTCCAACCACAAATGTGGAATATTCCCTAAGAAATCTTAGGGAGAATTCCCGAAATTTTTTACAGTGTAACCTTTGAATGTTCCTGTACAGGTTCCTTCACATAGTCAATTGAGGTGTGGGTTCATGTACAGGAACATGTTCAGGATCCTGTACATAAACCTGCATAGGAACTAATCCGCCAGGGTTCGCTGGTGTCCTGGCTCTCTCGGTAGTGAGTTGGTTCTTCGAAGGAATAAAAGGAAGGCAAGTTTATAGCTGTAAGCGTCATCAGTTTTCGCAATGGCTTTCTGTAAAGGACCATATACGTGTTTCTGTACAGGATCCTTCCAAAGGTTCCTTTGACGGCTTTCTGGGAAGGATCCTATGGTTGTTCCAGTACATGCACCTGTACAGGATCACTCAAAGGTTCTTTTGTCGGTGCAGGTTCCTTGGCAGGATCACGTACAGTTTCCTTCGCCAAATTCCTGCACACGAACCGTCAAGATTACCTGTACAGGTTCGTGTGCAGGTTCGTGTACAGGAACATGTAGAGGATCCTTCGAGGTTCCTGTACAGAAATTTTCAGCTGGGATCTATTCATATACTGTTTCAAAACATTCTTATTATGTCAATACATAAAAAAAGAATTAAAATTATGGTTTATGATAAAACGAATTGTGAATGCATTGGTAGGATAGAAGAATCATCGCCATTATTATTATGCCTAGACATAAATTTAATTGATTTATTTTATGCTTTAACATAATAATATTTCTTTTCGTATGGCAAGTGCTGAAATCGGTGCCATTTATTTTCCAAACAATTACTGTCATGGTTTACGAAGATCTAAAAAAATGCAGATTGTCTTTACGGAACGTCAATGTGATGTCCAACAGAGGACAATTATTTGCATGTCTAGGTACAATCCTAAATCGCTTGATTATTATTATTCTAGCATTTTAAAAAAATTTATTTATTTTGCATCCTTTAATATGACAGTATGTTTTTTTTATGCTTTTCAAAATTAAGGCACAACATTTCCATTTATGCCGACATCATAATTTTAATTCGTTATATATTATTATGACTATGGTTTATTTTCATTATGCTTTAACACGATTTTAACTCGTTGAATTTCAATTATGTTAAGCATAATTTTAATTCGTTTCATTTTTATTATGCTTTGACATTATTTTAACTCATTGCGTTTCCATGAAGTAAAAACAACAATTTTAATTCCTTTAGTCACGGTGAGGGCCAATAGATGGCGCCAAAGTAGTTTTAGAGGACCTAAATTTCAGAGTTCCAATGCAGTTGCATGACCCTGTGGTACCCCCTGTGGTACCCTCCTGTGGTACCCCCTGTGGTACCCTCCTGTGGTACCCTAATCCTGTGGATTAGGGGCCATCCATATACCACGTGGACAATTTTTCACTACTTTTTGACCCCCCCCCTCGCGCACAGCCGTGAAATTTCGACGAACCCCCCCCCCCCCCATACCCTGTCCACGTGGACATATTTTATGAAAATATAGATATTATTGGCCTCTCTTTCGCTCCCTTGGACCCCGTTATCAATTGATTGGCCCTGGCGGACCGAACGAACGGAGCGGATACGCTACAGCGTATCCTTATAGTATCCACATCGTATCCTCTCCGTATCATGCAAGAAAAACTCATTAAAAAAGGAAGATGAACATTTCACTTGTTGAAATTCGGATTCTACGTGAAATTTTGCGTCAAAAGGTCATGGAGTGATCGCAATAGTTTTTCTTGCAACATTAAAAACTTTAGAAAAATATAATACTTATCGATAACGTGGGCTGAAGGCGACTTCAAACGCATCGTCGACGGATAACGCCTATGAAGTACTACTGAATGACGATGCGTTTGAAGTCGCCTTTAGCGCACGTCATCGATAAGTATTATATTTATTAAAAGTTTTTAATGTTGCAAGAAAAACTATTGCGATTACTCTGTGACCGTTTAACTCAAAATTTCACGTAGAATCCGAATTTCAACAAGGGAAATGTTAATCTTTCTTTTTTAATGAGTTTTTCTTGCATAATACGGAGAGGATACGATGTGGATACTATAAGGATACGCTGTAGCGTATCCGCTCCGTTCGTTCGGTCCGCCAGGGTGAGCCAAGCGAAATTCGATAGGAACAGCAGCGGAGCCCCTTTTGTTCCTATTTAATTTCTTAATTTATTATATTTTTCATATTATATCAATTTATATATTATTTATATAACTATATAACTATTGAATCATTCCTATTATTATTTCTATTTAAATCATCCCTGTTCTCGGAAAAAAATTCTCAACACCTATGTAAGTAGGACCAGAGTTTCTTTTGAGTACTTGAAAATCTTCCAGTGATCAAAATACACTAGAAAAAAATCACCATGAACCATGATTACAGAGTGGAAATACAACGAATTGTTAAATTGTGTATGTTTGTTATATAATAAAATTATCCTTATAATTCGTGGGTCACAATTTTGTATGCGCATGTGTAGCATTTTTTAGCACAAAAATACAGTAAAAAAATCGGCAAGACCGAGGTATCGAAATTAAAATTACAATAACCCGTGCAGAAATTTCGGCGTGGCGTGGGTCGGGCCCAGATGTGGCAGAATGTGGGCCCAGTCGGGCAATCCTTCCAGCGCCAGATTCGAAATGAAACGCCTAGTCTGATCAGGGCCAGACTGGGCATACATAAGGACGGTCGGATCTGGCCCAGAGCAGCGCCCTTTTATTTTTTTATGTTTAGCCATACTATTATTTAAATTTTCTTGCAGTAATAAATAAACAAAAAATTGAGAACTTTATACTTTATTAAAAAATATTAGAAAATCAAAACAGAACATTTTTCATATTTTTCAGTCCAACTTAATATAAATTAAACAGGTGTTCAGCATTTTGTAGTTCTGTTCATGCAACAAAGACTAGCAAAGTGAGGTTATGACACTGAAAATTCTAAAGCAACTATTCGTACCTTTGCAATACACTAATGTTGTAGATAGAAATTGTCTCAATTATCACAATAATAGTATACTGAAGAATGTTGGATCGGTTAAATATCCAAGCGTTATTTGTGCAACAAGAAAAACAAAAATTTGTTCAAATTAAGTGAACTTTCTCGATTGCACTGTCGGAAATTTGAAAGAGAGAAAGTACCAATTAAGACGTACTTACACGAACGTTTCACTGTCGTTAAAAGGTTTATTTTGCTCATAGGTTCATTGTAAACTTATTTTCGTGTAGCAGGTTGTACTAGAATTATTAGCATAATTAATTAACATAAACTTAAGCGAATGAATCACATGGCTACACGTGGCTTTGCTGTCTACCCTGGTACAAAGTTGCCTTCTTTTCCAAACAATCGAAAGGAAGAGTTTGTGAAATCACAAACATAACCTCTGCTAACGTTCCTACTTTTAAATTATTGTTTATATAGTTTTCTCAACTTATTATTCTCAATTTATTTTGAGGTTAGGTTTGCTCGACCGATTTTAATAAATCTACTTACCTTCATCCTCATTGCGCACTAGGGAATGACAGCAATTGACCTATATTTCCGTACCCGCAAGGTACTTTTTGTTTTTGGCATTTTAATTATTTTTGAAATCACATTACACTCAAAACCGAACCGTATTGTGGAAAATATAAAATAAAACATCAGATAGATCAGGCGGTCGGCACAGCAGATGGCGCTGCAATTTACAGCTGGTATTTTCTCGATACGTGCCCAGCTAACACAGTTGCTAGTCCGAATAGTCACATAATTGTAACAAGATTCAGAAAACCAGTCACTGGTGACTTCCCTGCTGGTCACCCAGTGACAATATATTTCCCATTCAAAGTAGTAACAAATTACAAGCGAAGCAGGTAACATTATCCCGCCATTGTAATCACATGCTTGTAACAAAGTGATGTTTGGAAACGCAACGTGCAATGACAGCTTAACCTCAAAATATACATCTCGTTTCGGAATTATAATTATGAACACTTTCGCAAAAATTTTGGAAAGGGACATAATGACACAATTAAAGAATGTTGAAAGCAATACATTTTTGAAGGATGTTTGGTAATTATTTAAACAATCTTGATTTGCTTAAACAATTTTTTCCCCCTGTAAAGCGTGAAAAATTATTACTTTCTGGAATTAATGACACAATTAAAGCAATTTAAGAGTCATATTTTTTTTCTACAGAATCTTTAGCAATTTTTAAAATAATTTTTTTTTTTAAGCAATTTTTGTTTGTTTAAAAATGTTTGTTGATGCTTATTACCCGAAATTCATTTGAAAAATTATTCAGTTTAACGAATATATGATCTGAAAAAATAACTACTCATAACAGACTGCAAAAATGGTTTATATTAATGATTATTAATGATTATTAATTGTTTAAATAATTTCAAAGTATCTTAAGCAAAGAAATATTATTCTTAAAATTCGATAATTGTGTCATTAATTGCTGAATAAAAGAACAGATGTTCTCGATTTGCAGAGAAAAAATTTTTTAAACAAATAAAAATTATTTAAAAAATTACTAAATATTCTGTAGAAAAAAAATATTACTCTTAAATTGCTTTAATTGTGTCATTAATTCCAGAAAGTAATAATTTTTCACGCTTTACAGGGAAATTGTTTAGGCAAGTCAAAATTGTTTAAATAATTACCAAACATCCTTCAAAAATGTATTGCTTTCAACATTCTTTAATCGTGTCATTATTTTCAGCAAATAATAACTTTTTACAGTTTTAGGGAGGAAAAATTGTTTAAACAAATGAAAATTGTTTAAATAATTACCAAATAAGTTAAACAAGAACTACTACTCTTGACATTCATCAACTTTGTACGATTTATTCTGTAAGATAATAACTTTTCACGATTTACAGAGGGAACAAAATTGTTTGAACAAATACTAATTGTTTAAACAATTTAAAATTATTTAAAATATAATTTAAAACTCGTCACTTATCGATTAAAAATAATTCATGTTGAAATTTTTTTTTAAAATACCGTCTTTAGCCTGAATTTGATAGAAAATTGCTATTTTGCATTTTTTGGGGCATTTTCCGGGCACAATTAAAGGGGTTCAGGTGTGTCAAAATTAAAAACTATTGGGTTGAAATTATTCCTTAAATACTCCTCAAAAGGTGACAATACTTTAATTGACAAAAAATGTATAACAAGTACTTCTTTTTTCAATTTTTTTGAAAATCGAGCTTTTCCCATTTAAAACCCCATGTTAATTACTTAGTTTTCGACAAATATTTAAGAACGTTCGCCATGACATGGCGTGCCCAACACCCGTGAGTCTGAGCTGTACGTTTTTAATTATTTCTCGAAAAGTAAGGGAGATCCCATTTTTATATTCAAGGGACTTTTAGAGCACATTGTAAGCTATCCATAAAAAAAAATTTTTAATTAAAAATAGATTTTTTTCTTATTTAGTTTCAAACTGTGTTTTTAAAAAATACAACAAGTTTCTGAATCTTTTCGATAAAAAATTTCTTTAAAACTGCTTCTGATTATAAATACTTAAAAAGCTTCATCGTAATAATATTAAAATCATCAACGCTTAATAGAAATTACTAATAATAAATAACATTCTTTAGATGGTTTCACGTGAAATTTCTTAAAAGTTAATTTTATGAAATAAAAATTAAGTTTTTCGTAATATTTTGTTGTTTTCTTCACTATTTAGTTATTAAAAAAATTCTCCCCTCAAATCCTTCAAAATTAATTAGTCATACAATGCTTGTAGTAATTTTTATGTGCAATTTTGATAATTTCATCGTTAATTATAGTTTAAGAAACGTATGTGCTACAAGCAAAAATATAAACAAAATTTTCCAAAATCAAGGTAAAAGCTATTCACGTTTGCACTTTTAAATTGTGCGGGAACTCACAGAGCCAATGAATGCCTATTACTTGCGCATGCGCACGAAGTTTTTCGTCCAGTAAGATCGCTGCCGGCTGTTACCACCATGTTGCTAGTCTGACAGGGAACGGTTGCAAACAAGCCTCCCTAGTAAACTACGACGATTATGCCGTTACCTGCTAGGAGACTGACATACAAGTAACAATTCCTCTGATAACATGTGATCATTCAGGAACCTTTCAGGATGGTAACAGGTTAGCTGGGTGGTTCCGACCCGAACCACAAGAGTAGCCATGCGACAGCCACAATGTGGCAAACCCGATCGGGGCCACATCGGAAATCGGGACCAAATTGGGCAATTTCTGCACGGGAAATTTTCAAAATTTGAAATTTGATATTTCTTATAATTCTTTCTTCTATATTTCTATGCAAAAAGGCCCACACATCGGCAGAAAAAAAAATTAAACCACAATTTATGAAAATAATTTCAGAATTTAGAATATTCGCTGCATTTTTACTTTTGATTCCTGGATCTTTCTTCTTCTTCTGTATTTCTATGCGAAAAAGGCCCACACATCGGCAGAAAAAAATTAAACCACAATCTATGAAAATAATTTCAGAATTTAAAATATTCGCTGTATTCTTACTTTTGATTCCTGGATTTTGAATAAACCTACACATGCTTAGAAGTCTTTTAAACCGCAAGTTACAAAGCTATTTACATTAGAAAATAATTCATTAAAATCCGTAAAAAATTTGAAAACCTTTTGAGAGATGCATTGATGCCTGTAACATTTTGTCAGGTATTTTTTAAATGAAATTTAATATTTAGCTGGTTAAACTGTGTTGTTTTGAAGGAAAATCATCACTCCTTCTTCTCTTATAAATCTGAAAATCTTGATTAAATTTTTTTTTAATCGACAAGGTTTCAAAAATTGAAAGAAATTTTTTCTATGCCCCGAACATCTTTTAAAAGATTGTTTATTCAGATGTGAAATTTGAAACTGATTTCTTAAAAACACTATTTTCGTGCTAGTTTCCATTCTATATATATTTATTTTCTATTATTTTCTGTTTTCTAACCTACTTCCGGCATGATTTTCTGAAGAGACTTACCTTAGTAAAGTGACTTAGAAGGTCTGCTTTCTTTCAGATAGCTTTGTTCTCAAAAATTTAGATTTGTATTTCCCCCACATTTGTGCGCAGGCCTTTAAATACTAAAGGTCAAAGCAACGACAACTGTAATTTGGTGATTATGAATGTGAATTCTCTTTTTTTAAAGCTCCTTCGGCTTTAACGAACACATTCTCATCTCGTATGTCGTGCTTCGTACTCGATTTTGTCAAAAATGCGATCATTTCTACATTATGTTCAACTCTATTATATCAAATGCATATCATATTTATATCTGTACCTCGGTCTGGGGCTGCTTATTCAGATATTGCAAAATAAAGTACAAAATTTTATTTTTAATGATTACTTTAATACTTGTTTCTTATTTTGCAGTAAATTTTATTCTCAAAACGAAAGCATTTTTGTTGTCTTGTTTTTATAATTCAAAAAATAGTGCACATCCTATTAAACAAAAATTTCATTGTGCATTTTATTGCACTTTATTTCGTTTTTCCATAAATATATAAGTTATATAATGTAAGGCAAAAAATTGGTTAAATAAAATGTTATTGTAGCTTGTATCCTTTTTGCAAATAGTCATTTTTCTTTATTTTGAATAGATTTTTATAACAAGAGTTTATAACATATTCGTAGATATTTTTGGTTGAACAAATTTGTCTTTTCATTTTTTCGTCTCTTCTGTCGTTTTTCCAAAATGTTCATTTTTTATTTCTAATCTTATTTTTTACGATTGGAAAGAAACCCAAGTGCGAATTGCCGGACCGGAACACACGGCCCAGGCTTGGTCTAATTTCGGCAGCCAAAGATCGGCTAATGTTATTGCGCCAATATCGGCATTTTAATTGGCCCAGTGTTGTGCCCGCACTGGCTGCCTATGTTGGCTATTTAAATTTGTCGATCTACCGCCGATGCTTGGCCCAGTGATGGCACATTACTTGACCAAGTGTCACTTTTATCACGACAAAGCATGTTTTACGAGGAAAAGCCAGAGATCGGCCCAGACGCGGCGCATTACTTTTTCAAACTTCGTCTTTACTCTGGCTCGATATGTTTTAATAGGCAAAGCCAGAGTCTGGCCCAGCAAAGGCGCAGCACTGGGCCCATTATTACTTTCAGTACGTGAACCATATTTTAAAAAGAAGAGCTAGACTTCGGCCCAGACTCGGTGCACTGCTGTTCCAAACTTCGTCTTTACTTTGGCTAAACATGTTTTAATAGGAAAAGCCAGAGTCTGGCCC